>SEYY01000619.1:20000-50000 GCA_009176605.1 Armadillidium nasatum
GCTCTTCTGACCCCGTACTCGTTGAAGGAAAGCATGGTTTATTAGACCGATTTGATGTGCTATCCTTTCCTAAAAAATAAGAAAAAAAGAAGGTAAATAATAATATAATATAATAGGATAATATCTATACTGAAAAATGGAGACCCATCTTAACCCTCTAAATACCGTCCAATTTCTTTAACATCCTTTCTTTTTAAAGTTTTTTAATCTATCCTTAAAAGGGATTTGGAAATATCTCAATTCTTCTTATCTCTACTGGTGATCTTTCCTTCTTTCTGACTCTTGGTCCTCCGCTCTTCGACATTTCGGTAAATCTTTAGCTTAAACCTTCCTCTATCCTTAATTTTCTCGGTGTTTCTTTTTTCGTGATGTCTTTCTTAGAAGGAACATATTACTTCTCTTTCTAAACAACCTTTGTAATTTTTTCCCATCGAGTTGCTTACTCTTCATAAGGGTGCTGATCGCCCCTGTATGGAGTGCGCCTCACTCATCTGGGGTGGTTCCACTCATACAGCTCTTCTTCAAAAGATGGAGTCTAGGGCTTTTCGTCTTATTAACTCTCTTACTCTCACTAATTCTCTCCAATTTCTTTTTACCCGTCGAATTGTTGCGTCACTTTCTCTATATTATCGCTTTACAACGGACACTGTTCTTCCGAATTCTCTCATCGCATACCTCCTCCATTGAGAAGAGCTCGTATTACATGTCTTTCTACACAGTCTCATGCTTTTTCTGACCAACTCTCAAGACCCAAGACTTAACCGCTATGCTCACTCGTACATGTACTCTACTGGTAGTATGGAACATACTCCCTTCATGTATTTCTCCAATTTCGTATGATTTACACAACTTCAAATGCCGTGTCTCGGGACATGTCGGCCTTTGATCTGATAAGAATCCCGATTTAGTCCTTTCTCTGGTGGAAATGTGGTAGTCTTCTAGCCTTTGCCCCCAGAGTTTAAAAAACAACAAAAAAAAAACTACTATTAAACTTTAAAACTTTTTTAATAACATTAATTTCAACATTATTGGGAGAGCTTTGCCTCTCTCTCTCTCTCTCTCTCTCTCTCTCTCTCTCTCTCTCTCTCTCTCTCTCTCTCTCTCTCTAAACTATATTTATTACAACTGACACTGATCTTCTTAACTCTCCCGTCGCATACCTCCTCCATTGAAAAGGACTCGTGCGACACGCGTTTCTACACAGTTTTATACTTTTTATGTCCAACTCTCCTACCTCAGACTAAAGCACTATGCTCAATCTTACACGACTTCTACTGGAAAAGTCTAAAACACTCTCTGTTTACTTATTTTCCCAATTTCCTTTGACTTGAATATCTTTAAGTTCTTCCATAGAATTTTCGAACTCTGGTGGAATTTACTTTGGCCCAAAAAAAAAGCTTCCCCTACCTTATATTTAATAGTTTAGTTTGTATTCTCTCAATTACCTCTACATTTTCAGCCTTGCATGGGCCGATATTTTTCGATCAGTACCCTAAATTTTTAAAGAAATCCTAGCGTACACAGATACTGTAAATTTTTAAAGTAATCCTACCATACACAGACACCGAAAATTTTCAAAGTAATAATAGCGTACACAGATATCGTAAATTTTCAAAGAAATTCTAGCCTACACAGACATCGTAAATTTTTTAAGTAATCCTAGCGTACACAGATACCCAAAATTTTCAAAGTAATCCTAGCGTACACAGACACCGTAAATTTTCAGAGTAATCCTAACGTACACAGACAAAGATTTATTTTATTTAGGAACCTATTGCCGAATTTAAGTATAAAGTGTGTATGACCAGTAATATTTATCTGATTATTTAAATTTTTTAAAAATACCTACTTATGTAGATTAAATTGATACTAAAATTATTCAATATTATACTCACTGCTCTGAAGTAGCAAAGACTCTACAGCTTCTTCAATGCCTTTTTTGTAAGAAAGCTTTATTTTTTCAGTAAGAAAGCTCGTAGATGCTGGAACACTTAAATATTTTTTTGCTAGCTTAGCAAGCCGTGGGAACATTGATTGGTTAGTTTTCCAAAAGTCAATGATATCACTTTGTTTACTAACAATGTAATTACTATAATCCTTAACTTCTTCAACCGAACCTGAAGATTTATCATGAAGTCCAATGTCTTCCCATTCATCAAATTTTGAAATCTTCCTTCTTTTAGGGGCGGAACATACCCTTTCAGGTTCATCAGTTATATTAGAATTTTCTATACATGGAACATTAATTTCCTCATGAATTTTTGCCATCACTTCTTCGCGCTCAATGCTAGTGAGCATTCTAAGTTGACGATATCTAGGCCATAAAAACAACGAAATTTTATGAATAGGCAATATTTGATACTCAGCCTGGAGAAATCCATTTGCACGTTCTTTTAAAGTTTTCAGATTTACGGAATCCTGTTCAGAAACTTTCAAATGCTCTTCAAGATCCAACTTGACGAGCAATACTAAATGTATAGTTGGAGAACGTTTCTTTTCTAGTTCATCTAAAGCATCTTTAAAACCCTTCAGAAAGTTTACTAAATCTTCAATATTGTCTTTTGGAATGTTCCCTAATTGGGGAAACTTTCCTTCTACTATCAAATTCTGAATCATATTATAATGTTTTAGAATCGACTTTAGAATAACAAACTTGGAGTCCCATCTTGATTTTATTTCTTGGAGAATTCTATGTTCTAAATTCTTTGAAAATTCACATTCTTTCAATAATTTTTCAAAGTTTGACGACAACTGTATAACGCTTTGAATTTCTGGGAGTTCTTCTTTCAAATAATCTTCATTAAATGTATGATGAAGGATATTATTTATAATCTGGGATAAGCAGTTAAGTCTATTATAATCCTGGAAAGCTTTTACGATATTCGGATCCTGGTCTGTAACGAAAATTAGCTTAGACATCAATTCTTCAGCTTCAAAGTTTACCATTTCTTTCACCACTTTATTTTTTATGTTTTCACCACTTTTATATTTTTCCTGAAAATTCATAATACATACAAGAATACTCATCAGAGACCAATCTTCTCCAAAACAATGAACAGTTATCGAAATATGCGAAAAACTTGCAAACAAGTGGCTTGTCGACATGTTTATTGTTGCTGAGCTCCCTGAATTTCTAACGACTTCTTTTAATTTTGAAATAAAAAATTTTCTTTCTCCTACTGCATCTACAGTTTTAGTTGCTATAAGAGATAAAATATCATTTGTAACATGAGGGCCATAAAAGGCTCCAGCTGAAATAAGGTTTTGTGCTAGAATTAGAAAAGTTTCATCTCTTAAAATTTCTAGTTCTTCATCTTTTAAAGTTTCTAGTTTTATACAAAAATTGACACAAGAGCTTAGAATTTTATTTTTCCTCTCTTCTGATAATGGTACTCTATGTTTCTCAAACAAAGCTGTTTCACTTACTAATTTTCGATCATTTGTGGCACATTGGTGGTTGTCCAGACTGGAGTTGGTTTCTCTTGAATCATCATACTTCAGATACGTTTTGCATTGTCTGCACTGAAAAAATCTTTGTTTTTTTTCATTTTTCATTTCAATGATTAAATTAAAATGTTCCCAGATTTTACATTCCCTCTTTGAAAAGGGATTTAGAACAAATTCTTCTGAGCTTAGTTTAGAATTAATCACGTCTTCAGTGACAGGTTGCTGCATATTTAGGATAATTTTTTTAAATAGTATAAAGAATAATATTTTCACAAAATAATAATTCTAAAGGAATAATGGGACTGTTCCAAATGTATTTTATTTTAAACACTTTATTTGTTTTTAAGGGAAAATTACAACTTTAGCCAAGACTTTAGTGACTTAGAGAGCTGAAAAATAATAAAAGAATTAATTAAAGTAAATGAAATATAAAATAAATATAATAATATATATATATATATATATATATATATATATATATATATATATATATATATATATATATATATATATATATATATATATATATATATATATATATATATATAATATTTCTATATCTCACTCAATTTCTTCAATTTCCAACAAGAAACCCTCCCCCTTTTTATCGGAGGGGGGAGGAGGAAAGATGTTTTTAACCTTGAGGTTCTGATAACTGTCTATATCCCACTAATATCCTCCTATATTCCACTCAATTTCTTCAATTTTCAACAAGAAACCAATCACCAACACTACAACCACCTTTCTTTTGGGGACTTTGGGGGAGGTGGGGGGGGGAAAGAGACATTTTTGGCCATTAGGTTCTGATAGGTGGTCGGTCTTGCCCTAGTAATTCTTTGATCTCCCATGAAATGAATACTGTTTCGGTAGTAGGAATTCTCCTGCGTATGCAGATTGAATAAAGGAGATGATTCTCAATGACTTGAAGACGTTCATCCCATTTCCATTCAACTAATACTAATGAACCTTGGTTTAAATTTGTTTGTACAGTTGTACTTGTGCTTTTCGCCACAAGAATTAACTTTGTCTTCAAAGGCTATAAACCAGCTATCGCTCAAAATATATTCTTCACGAAACTTTAAAAAAACTTCCATATACTAAATATTATTATTTGTTGTGGTTTCTGTACCTAAAGTTCTTACTATACAAAATATGTCAACTCTAGCTCTGTTTATTTTGATGGCAGTGTTGTCTTACTATGGGCAGACCAGGGCCTCGGCCCCGGCAAACCCGTCATTTTTACTGACCTCGGCCCGGCCCGGCCCCGGCTAAAAATCAGGGAAAACCGTGGTTTGCTTGACAGGGTTAAAATGGCAAATTATACTTATTAATGGTGGATTAAATCAAACAAAATATAAGAAAATTGAGATCTTTTTCTTGTTTTTTATCAATATTTTCATTTTCTTTTCTGTTTCTTCTGACTGCTTTTTATCTACTGGTGGATTTCATCTTTGTGCTTTTTTTTAGATGCCCCATAAAGATTTGGTTGATAATTTTTTTCTTGTTGCACACGAAGGTGCTCTTCTAATTTCCTGACTGCAGATGTTACATTTAGCTATTTCGAGCCTATCCTGAAACATTGTAAAGTACTACCCATACTACGGAAGCTGATCTTTTAGCTATATTGACTGAAAGCATAAAAAAAGTAAAGTTTGAACAAATGTAAGATATAAAATTATCAATATAACCTGTATTTATGCATATCATTGTTAATTTATTGCTGTGTATCAAATTTGTATCATTTAGCTACATTATTTCAAAATTATTATTTTTTATATTATTTTTTTTCTTTTATTGCAATTATTATTATTTTAAATATCTTATATATAGTTAATGAATTTATATTTTAATTGTATTTTAAAATAGAAATTTGTAAAATTTAGTTTCTGCTGAAAACGGACCGAGATACGGTGTTAAACGTTCACAGTGTATTAAATGAGTATGTATGAGCCCTTATTAATGGTGCCTTTTATAATTAGATTAAGGTTCACTAGGAAAGAAGCTATCTCAACACTCTCTCACTCTCTCTCTCTCTCTCTCTCTCTCTCTCTCTCTCTCTCTCTCTCTATATATATATATATATATATATATATATATATATATATATATATATATATATATATATATATATATATATATATATATATATATATATATATATATCCAACATCCGCATCCACATCATCTGCACTTGACGAAAATTCTATATCCGCATCCGCAAATGAAAAATGACATTCGATCCATCACTACATTATATATATTTTTTATTTATTTATTTATTTTTTTTACGCAGCAAAACTACTTACGGGCAAATTTTATTAAAAAGGGTGTTAAAAATTAAAAAATAAAATAAAAGCATAAAAAAAAAGAAACCTGCAGATCCCACCTAACGCAAAGTTCATAGGTCAGCAAAGACGGGGGTCTTCAAAACAAATTGAGATTAAATTCGGCAGGGAAAACAGAAGCTGGGAGAGATCTCCACAAAACAAGAAGGGGCAGGAAAGAAGGAGGCACCACAACGGACAAGCCTGGAGTTGCCTATGTCTACACAAAATTTATGTGCAGACAATGCAACCCTTGTGCTACGAGGCCGCCGTAAAGGTGGAGGTATACGAGTGCACAGTTCCCTCGAGCATTTGCCGCTGTTGTACCTATAGAAAAGAGACAAGGAACCAACGTCATTTCGCAAAGATAATGGGTGAGGTGAATTAGAAAGAGAGGAACAATTTAGAAGTTTATTTTGCCTTTGAATCAACTCCATCTAGAAGACGGGTGAAACCTGAGCCACCCCAGGTATGAGAGCCGTACTCCATACAAGTGCGGATTAGGTCCTTGTAAAATTGGAGTAAATGCGAAGTAAAAAATTTTCGCAGTCTAAACAGAACTACCAGCTTCTTTGAAGAAGAACTAGCAACCACCATGATGCGAAGTTTTCAAGACATTTTTTTTTTGTTTATGTGAAAGCCAAGAATGTTTATACTGACAACATGAGAGACGGGAGAACCATCGAAAGCAATAGAAAAGTTAGGAGGTGTCTTTGAGAGCGAGATTTCAAGAAGTTGAGATTTAAAGAAGTTGAATTTCACAATGTTGAGACCACCATACTGGGAAATTCTACTCAGATCGGCAATATTGAAATCGCAACGATGAAGATGAGAGGCAACTCTAGACGCAAAAGAGGGAGCAGATTTGAAATAAGAACGGAGGGTGGAGTCATCGGTATATGAATGGATAGGGTTAGATGAACAGCTGAAATCATTAATGGTCCCAAAGAGCAGTAGACCATAAATCTGTGAGATAGGAAAGTATACCACCGGTAGACCTCGAACGTCAAGCCATACTGAAGATCAGAAAGAAGGGAATGATATTTCAGATTAAGAAATGAGAGTTGAGAAGGGTTTCAAACATCGTTATCGGTAATAATTTTGGTATCGCTCCATCCCATAATTATATATATATATATATATAATATATATATATATATATATATATATATATATATATATATATATATATATATATATATATATAATTATATATAAAATATATATATATATATATATTTTTTTTTTTTTTTTTTTTTTTTTTTTTTTTTTTTTTTTTTTTTTTTATTTTTTTTAAATATTAATATTTTTATATTATATATATATATATATATATATATATATATATATATATATATATATATATATATATATATATATATATATATATATATATATATATATATATATATATATATATATATATATATATATATATATATATAATAGTAGAGAAGAAGCCACAAGGGCCTATCGAGACTGTCCCAGTCCAAACAAATAATAAAAATAATAATACTAATACATGCACGAAAGATTAGGTCTATCCCTTCCCTAGTTATCAGTTCATTCATGCATAGATAAAAGTAAAAATAAGCCCAATTATACATGCACTATTCAATGAGCCATCACCCACTACAAAAAACTACAGTTAGGCTTAGTCATATATTGATCTAAAAATTCATATATACCCGCCAATTTATCTTAGTCAAATTATTCTATATAATACGTAAACCATCTAGTCCCCTTTTAAATTTGACAAGAGAATCACAGTCAACAATATATATATATATATATATATATATATATATATATATATATATATATATATATATATATATATATATATATATATATATATATATATATATATATATATATATATATATATATATATATATATATATATATATATATATATATATATATATATATATATATATATATATATATAATTGATAGTTCGACACAAGTAATTCATTATATTATTGTACAAATACCACAAAAATTATTTGTAAGAGCACAAAAGTACAAACGTTATCCTTTGTGCAAAACGAAAACTTTATTTTTAATTAAGGTGCCATAACAGGACCAAAACCACTGTATAATACCAAAGTTTACCATACAATTTTGATAATACGTCAATACTATACCCTCAGGATGGGTATACCACTCCAGGCACTGTGCTCTCTACCTTCCCAAACGTGATGCAATTCGAGAAGAGTTACCAGATACTTTTAATAATTAATTCAACAAGAAAAATATTCCTTTTTCAAATACTTTTCTTTCACTTTCTATGAAACCACTTTTATTTAATTAAATCATAATTTTTTCACTAAATTCTTTGTATGGTAATGATCGTTATACATGAATCAGCGAGTCACAATTGTTGCCATATATCATCAGATATCATTGGCAATTTTTCCTGTGCGCATGCGCTTGGCGAAATCGTTTTTGAACGTTCCTTAAATTGAAAATTAATTTTGTGAGTAGGGATAGTAGGGATGCCGATATTGAAAAAGAAATATCGAATTATCGATTATCGATAATTTTAAAAATATCAAATTGACTTTGATATTTTCAGTTAAAAATATCTATATATATTGGATTAAAAAATTATATATATATATATATATATATATATATATATATATATATATATATATATATATATATATATATATATATATATATATATATATATATATATATATATATATATATATATATATATATATATATATATATATATATATATATATATATATATATATATATATATATATATATAGTCAAAAAAAAAAAGATACCGCCTTTTTCTACCGACTTCTTTTTTGTGTGATCAGCGTGTATTTTCCATATTTTTGTTACTACTGTAATCAACTTCGTCTTTTGCAACATCAACTTGTGTTTATCAGACATTACAGTGTATCATACAATTACCACTGATATTGCACCTCAAGCAATATTTTGTTTACCAACATAGGTGAGAATTAGGTTTTAAATAGCCATAGTTGACATCTTGTTATTTTCTTGTTTTATTAGTATTGTCCATTGCAAAGGATTTTAGTTTGCATTCCTTTTGTTTAAATCCTTCTTTCTTACCTGCACAGTATTCTTCAGGGTACCCTTACCACATCAGAAGGTGCTGCTTAAACATATACACTGCAGGATAAATACCAGTCATCAGTGAAGTTTGCTTCCTTCTCTGGGTATTACCAGGCTGACACTAGGTATTGTTTTATATCTTTATTATTATTATTATTATTATTATTATTATATATATATATATATATATATATATATATATATATATATATATATATATATATATATATATATATATATATATATATATATATATATATATATATGTTGTCAAATTACTCTCCATTTTTTTATATATTTTAATATTTGCATTTGTTTCATGTGAATGACCACAATGCAGATCCTTGATGCTATTGTGGGATAGTGTCAGGGATGTGTGTTGTGATATTCATGTGGACACATATTTATTTTTGCCTATCATATTTCAGATAGGGTTTTTGTTTTTGTCATTGTCATGCTTTGTTCTTGTTGAACCATCCAGAGTCATTATTTTTGTATTAAAATTAAGAACACCATCCAGCCTTCATTATTTCTCCTACGCCTACCATCTAAGAAACTTCAACCATAAACCAACAACCATAATATATATATATATTAGTTTGTGGCTAATCTTTTATTCCTTAAGGAAAAGCAGTTCCTCAATCTCAAAAAAAAAAACGAATATTTTCCAGTACCATTAGGCTACCAAACATGCAGTTGGGTTTGAAAAATTTCCTCAACCTAAATCGCTATCCTGTAGATAGAAAACTTTTTATTTATTTTTTTTTTGCAATGTTTCAGTAATAAGTGGTAGAAAATCGTTATACGTCTCGCTGATAAGAGAGCTATCTTCATAAAAAAAAAAAAAATTATTATGTATAAAACTGATTATCATGACTATATTTTGAAAATCATTATACGATAAGAGAGCTAGCTTCATCAATTAAGATTAAAATGATTATATTTATAAGTAAAACTGATAAGGAAGCTAGCTTCATCATTTTAGATTTATCTGTAGACTATATTAATAAATCTGAAAATATGCTTAAAAAAAATATAAATATTTGTGAAAATCTAATTTCTAAATCTCCCAGTTCATAAACTTTTATTTTCACAAAACATGTTCAAACTCTTTCGTCGATTGCGATATATAACAATAGTTGAGTTAATAATCTCTCTCTCTCTCTCTCTCTCTCTCTCTCTCTCTCTCTCTCTCTCTCTCTCTCTCTCTCTCTCTCTCTCTCTCTCTCTCTCTCTCTCTCTCTCTCTCTCTCTCTCTCTCTCTCTCTTCTATGGTATATCAAAGTTCCATTAAACTAATACTCTTTCAGACCATTTATATCATGAAAAAAATGTATTATTATGCTTAATAAATGAATGTTTTTTTTTATTTTATTTTATTTTTTTTTATCCCGTTCTCGACATCATATTAAATTTCCCACACATAAAAATTTCAAATATTTCATGGAAGTAACAGATAGGTCCATTACAGCATATCGGATCTTAATTTTGATGTCTCTTTAAAAATTAGATACGTGCTGGGATATCTCATTCATTTTTTATAAATTATAATCTGTACCTCACCAACGAGGGAATATGCAGTCCCTCCAGGCAGACAAAATACTACCCTTCAGGCCATCACGAGTTAAGAGCGATTGAAACACATCCCCACTCATTGAGAGCTCGTGTCGCTCACCATTTATTACACTGAATAATATTTGCAAATCAACGAATGTCTTTGATTTTAATAACTTACTATAGACAAGTTTATGGGGCTGGTATGTAAAACAGAGAATGTCCGGTGTTGATTAACTTATAGAGTTTTTTGAATCAAGATTGCTTAGTAATTTCTCTCTATATACACAGATTCATTCTTTGTATCGTTATATATACCGTAATGGTTGTACCTTAGATTTTCCTATTCCGGAACTTCTGTTCAGATTTATAACTGCCTTTAAACTACAATTTCACACTTCATATTCAAAAGAAAAATATCATTCTTAGATATCCAAATAATGCGTGATGCAATTAAAATTTGTGATAGACAGGAAACCAGCAAATTGCAATCAGATACTCGATGTTTTCTCATACAACCCCAAATACAATTAAACATTGATTTTAATGCTTTTTTGCTATCCTTCTATTTATACATATTTCCATCCCTGTATCGAGCTAAAAATAATTTATAAATAAAACATATCATAAAGCCAAAATATGTTATGATTTCAATACCTTCAAGATATATTTTTTTCTTAGCAATTACCAAGAATTTGATAAAACTGTGTAATATATTTTGGTTTTTATTTTAATCGAAGCTTTAACTCGAATCCTAATCGTAACAATTCTTCTACTTTCCAGTAACTATGAGTACAACATTCCAAGTAAATCATGTTTGTTTTTTTTGTTTTTTTTTTTCAAAGAAAAATTTCTATCTCACGGGCATTGCCCTATTCTATGAGAGGAATTTTTCTAGATTTTTAGGTAGCATATACCTAGGATCCCCAAGTGGGATCGAAGCGGTGCCCTCAAGCACGTGAGTCAATCACTCTATCGTTTGAGCCACGGTAGATGTGATAGTTCTTATAAACTATCAAATCTCTAAATTTTAGAACTAACCAAAATAAAGATATTCCGATGAAAAACAACGATAATGGTATTTTAAACATTCTAATTTAATCATGTAATAGAGTGGTATGAAACATTCATTTTTGATTCATATCTAAAAACCTAAATAATTTAGTAGTCTATATAGATACTGCAAGACATTTTAATGTATCAGACATGTTTTTTTAATTACCCTCACTTAACAAAAAGTTTCAATCAGTCTACCCTTAAGAAAATAGATATAATCATACGTCTGTCAGGGTCGTAAAACTACTTTATAAAAATACTATAAATGTCGTACATTTAGTCCATGCTTGATCTCAAGGTAAAGAGGCGATTGTCCCAAATTTTACCACTGGATTCTGAAAGATTGAGCATAGCTGTTAAGCTTAGGATCCATTTCCTAGTCACTATCATTCTAAGGAGGAATATGTGGAATAATAGGAATCATTACATAAACCGGTTTAGTTAGTTTAACATTCAATACTGTTAACCTGTTTATCATGTTAACTTTTTAGTTTATATATATATATATATATATATATATATATATATATATATATATATATATATATATATATATATATATATATATATATATATATATATATATATATATATATATATTAATAAGAAAATATAAAAAAAAAAATTATTAAAAAAAAAAAAAAAAAAAAAAAAAAAAAAAAAAAAATATATATATATATATATATATATATATATATATATATATATATATATATATATATATATATATATATATATATATATATATATATATATATATATATATATATATATATATATATATATATATATATATATATATATATAGGGATGGAGCGATACCAAAATTTTAACAAATACCGATACCAATAATTTTAAACCACCCAATGCCGATACTGATACCAAATTTTTTTACTGCTATTTGTAATACCCAGTTATTTTGTAGTAACATTGCTAAATAAAACTATTTATAGGTGATTAAGGTTGATGCCACCAAAACTTTGCATCCGACTTGCCCTAGTACATGGTCTATTTTGTTCATTAATTTCTGCAACAATCGCGCGGTGTTGACAATTTCTATTTTGTTGAACACCACCTCTCTTCTTTTTGTTTACTCTCCTGTCTCTATTCTAGAGTATTCTAAATTTAAATATTATAACACTCCGATAGAGTGTTGCACAAATCTTTGATTTTTAAACTTCTCTTTCGGAATTATCCTCTCTGATTTTCTTTCCGGTCGTTATAGCAGCTGTTGTAAACTGGCACAGTTCCTTTAAATTTATTAATAGTGGTGTTCCTCAGGGATCTTCCCTAACTCCAACTTTTTTTTTAGTTTTCATTAAAGTCCTTCTCTCAATTACTTAATCACGTATCCACCACCAAACTTCACTACTCCTTCCAATTTCAAAGACGCCATTCCCATTCATTCATTCTGTATGAGTGGAACCATCCCAAATGTGTGAGGCGTTCTCCATACAATGGCGAACAACACTCCTTTAAAGAGCAAGATTGGGTGTTATGAAGGCGCTTCAGAACACCCAATCTCTTAGAAGTTTATTTAGAAAGAGAAGTAATGTGATCTTTCCAAGAAAGAACACAGAAAAAAGAACAAGAATATTAAGGAGAGATGAAGGTTTGAGTTTTGTTTGCGATATATATATATATATATATATATATATATATATATATATATATATATATATATATATATATATATATATATATATATATATATATATATATATATATAATATATATGGCGGTAGAACTAGCAACACTGCCCTATAATTATTGGTTACTACTTGTAACAACTCTAGGACCAGCATTTGAAACCACAGCTCCGAGAATCATGATCTTCTGGAGAGCTCTTTGAGAAAGTGTTTAGAAATTGGATGGAGAAGGTGCAAGTCCCACTAAAAGGGTGAAAACCCTCCCTGGGAGTGTAAATAAAACTCAAGGACTACACTGAAAACAACGAACCGAAAAACATGATCTTTTAGAGCACTCTAAGAGAGGTACTTTTAAGAGCTGGTCCCACTGACAGGATGAAAACCCTTCCAGGGATATATATATATATATATATATATATATATATATAATATATATATATATATATATATATATATATATATATATATATATATATATATATATATATATATATATAATTTTGTTCTCCAGTTTAAAAATCTTATTTTGGTATCGGTCATTTTTTGCCGGTACCGATACCTAAAAATATACTGATACCGATATTTCACTTCATCCCTTATATATATATTATATATATATATATATATATATATATATATATATATATATATATATATATATATATATATATATATATATATATATATATATATATATATATATATATATATATATATATATATATATATATATATATATATATATATATATAAATATTATATATATATATATATATATATATATATATATATATATATATATATATATATATATATATATATATATATATATATATATATATATATATATATATAATATTATATATATATATATATATATATATTATATAAAATAATATTATAAAAAAATAAAATATATAAAATAAATAAATAAATATATATATATATATATATATATATAATATATATAATATATATATATATATATATATATATATATATATATATATATAATATATATATATATATATATATATATATATATAATATATATAATATATAAAGTAGGCATGCAATATAAGGGTAAACACTTTGATAAATATAATATCTATAATATATATATATATATATATATATATATATATATATATATATATATATATATATATAATATATATATATATATATATATATATATATATATATATATATATATATATATATATATAAATAGGCATGCAATATAAGGGTAAACACTTTGATTATATAATATCTATAACACAAAATAAATAAATAAATAAATATATATATATATATATATATATATATATATATATATATATATATATATATATATATATATATATATATATATATATATATATATATATATATAATATATAATATATATATATATGGTCAGACTCCAGATTAGACATGACTTTTTAAAAAAAAAACTACGAAACGTAGTGAAAAATAAATTACATTTTTAGAATCCTTGTCGAATTTTAGTTAGGAAAAGTGTAAAATATTTGCAAAAAGATAAATAAAAAAATTAATAAAAAATGATTTTGCACGACAACTGATGACGTAACAAACTTAAATTTGGTGTTTTGATGATCGTATGTCTACGGGGGGCTCTGCCCCCTGTACCCCCCGACCCGTGAGTGATGAAGATACTGTAGACTACTTTTTCTGTAGACGATTTGGGGGTATTTTCCATTTTTTCCAATTTCGAGAAAATTGAAAAAAAACGTACCTTGCCAGGCGTACGATGCTCTGCACAGATATAAATAAGTAAACTTTACTTATTGAAACTTTATTATTATAAGGATTTTTTTTTTTATTTCCCAATTTTTCCTACCTGAAATTCGATAAGGATTCTAAAAATGTAATTCTTTTTATGTAGGTTCAGTAGTTTTTAAGATATGAGTCATGTCTAATCTAGAGTCTGGCCTATATATATATATATATATATATATATATATATATATATATATATATATATATATATATATATATATATATATATATATATATATATATATATATATATATATATATATATATATATATATATAAATATAATATAAAAGTAGGCATGCAAAATAAGGGTAAACACTTTGATTATATAATATCTATAACACAATATATATATATATATATATATATATATATATATATATATATATATATATATATATATATATATATATATATATATATATATATATATATATATATATATATATATATATATATATATATATATATATATAAGTATAAGTAGGCATGCAATATAAGGGTAAACACTTTGATTATATAATTTCTATAACACCATTATATTTGACAGGTGCTATTATTATCAACATCACATTTCCGAAATATTGGTTAATGTTTTAGTGGTTATACCACCAGATGTTAGGAGCTTAATGCTTCAGTGGATTTAACCTTAAGTAGATTTACCAGTAGGTTTATGAGGAGTAATTGTGAAGCTGATTAAATTATGCTTTTGTATTTTAGTTACACTGTAGTTTTGCTTTCAAACTATGGAGTTGAATATACTGAAGCTCCTCCTACTCATTAACGGAATAGATTTCTTAAACTTTGAAGCTCCTCTGACCTCGTACTCGTTGACGGAATAGATGGTTTAATCTTCTGAAGCTCTCCTGACCCCGTACTCGTTGACGGAATACATGGTTTATTAGACCCATTTGCTGTGCTATCCATTCCTAGAAATAAGAAAAAATAAGGTAAATAATAATATAATAATAATATGATATAATAGTATAATATCTCTTCCGAAAAATGGAGACCCATCTCAACCCTCTAACTACCGCCCAATTTCTTTACCCTCCGTTCTTTTTAAAGTTTTTGAATCTATCCTTAAAACGGATTTGGAAATAATCTCAATTCTTCTAATCTTATCTCTGATCGCCAGTATGGCTTTCGTAAGAAACGCTCTACTGGTGATCTTCTTTCCCTTCTCTCTGACTCTTAGTCCTCCGCTCTTCAGCGTTTCGGTAAATCTTTAGCTTAAACCTTCATCTATCCTTAATTTTCTCGGTGTTTCTTTTTTCGTGATGTCTTTCTTAGAAGGAACATATTACTTCTCTTTCTAAACAACCTTTGTAATTTTTTCCCACCGAGTTGCTTACTCTTCATAGGGGTGCTGTTCGCCCCTGTATGAAGTACGCCTCACTCATCTGGGGTGGTTCCACTCATACAGCTCTTCTTCAAAAGATGGAGTCTAGGGATTTTCGTCTTATTAACTCTCCTACTCTCACTAATTCTCTCCAATTACTTTTTACCCGTCGAATTGTTGCGTCACTTTCTCTATACTATCGCTATTATAACGGACACTCTTCTTCAGAACTCTCACGTCGCATACCTCCTCCATTGAGAAGAGCTAGTGTGACACGTCTTTCTACACAGTCTCATCCTTTTTCTGACCAACTCTCTGACCCAAGACTTAACCTCTATGCTCAATCTTACATGTACTATGCTGGTAGTCTGAAACACACTACCTTCATTTATTTTTTCAATTTCCTATGACTTACACACCTTCAAACGCCGTGTCTCAGGACATGTCGGCCTTTAATCTGACCAAGATTCCGATTTATTCCTTTCTCTGGTGGAAATTTGGTAGGCTTCTGGCCCTTGCTCCCCAGAGGTTTAAAAAAAAAAAAACTTTGAAACTTTTTTCATAACATTAATTTCAACATTATTGGGAGAGCTTTGCCTCTCTCTCTCTCTCTAAACT
Source organism: Armadillidium nasatum (assembly GCA_009176605.1). NCBI lineage: Eukaryota > Metazoa > Arthropoda > Malacostraca > Isopoda > Armadillidiidae > Armadillidium > Armadillidium nasatum. The sequence goes on from SEYY01000619.1 coordinate 36,899, forward strand.
ATATTTATTACAAATGACACTGATCTTCTTAACTACTCTCCCGTCGCATACCTCCTCCATTGAGAAGGGCTCGTGCGACACGCGTTTCTACACAGTTTTATACTTTTTATGTCCAACTCTCCTACCTCAGACTAAACCGCTCTGCTCAATCTTGCACGACTTCTACTGGAAAAGTCTAAAACACTCTCTCTTTACTTATTTTCCCAATTTTCTTTGACTTGAATATCTTTAAGTTCTTCCATAGAATTTTCGAACTCTGGTGGAATTTACTTTGATTAAAAAAAAAAAAAAAAAAAAAAAAAAAAAAAAAAAAAAAAAAAATGTGTTTTTTTTTTTTTTTTTTTTTTTTTTTTTTTTTTAAATTATATTATATATATATTTATATATATATATATATATATATATATAATATATATTATATAATATATAATATAATATATAAGGATGGATAAGTATCGGTATCGTATCGGCAAGTATCGGCATATTTTCCGATATATCGGTATCAGTATATTTTTTTTATCGGTATCGGTAAAAAAATTTGTATATGAGTAAAGTATCGGTATCGGTAGTAGTATCGGCATATCGGCATATTTTCAGGTATCGGGTATCGGCTTCGGGGATTTTTATATCGGTATCGTATCGTATAAATTTTGGTATCGCTCCATCCCTAATATATATATATATATATATATATATATATATATATATATATATATATATATATATATATATATATATATATATATATATATATATATATATATATATATATATATATATAACTGTGTTTTGAGTTTCAGTGTTTTATCTTTCATTTATTTATTTAGAAATCATTTACTCTGAAATATATATACATTTATATTTTTTAATAACCTAACCATTTGGGGCCCGTGGCAAGCGGCACCTCCTGGCCAACCTAGTTACGCCTATTGGAAAAGAACACAGCCTATTACTCTATTGCATGAATAACTTTCTGAAATTGAAAATGCAAATTATCATTCTATTTTCTCTTCTCGTTTTCTATGGCAATTTGCTAACTTTCGGTATAACTTTCTTAATGTTGTTTTTTATCTTTACTTTCCATTCTTCTCTGTTCACAGTTTAATAATCTTATTTGCTCTCCGATACATATGAACTCTCCTCAAAACATTTGCTCCCGATCCATTTTTAGGCGATATTGATCTTTTCCTATCTGCCTCAAATTCATTTGTGACTAACACTGTTAAAAGGGTTGTGGAGCTTTGTAATTTCAATGTTTTGGGTGGAGTCGTAGAATTTTTTTATTTATTTATTTATTTTTTTGCTCTTGTCGAAGCCAGAGTCGTAGCAAGGAAAATTTAAAAATGGAGCAGTAGTCTGATATTTTAAAATGTCGCAGCCGAAGCTCAAATTTTAACCTGTAAAAAAACATTACTGACTCAGCAACCTTGATTGTGATGACTTCTAAAATAGTATTTACGTTTCTCTCTTTGAGCTAGATAATACAAAGGCATTTGGACTTGAAGCACTTAAAAGCTTCCCCTACCTTATATTTAATAGTTTAGTGTGTCTTCCCTCAATTACCTCTATATCTTCATGTGCCGATATTTTTCGACCAGTACCTTAAATTTTAAAGGAATCCTAGCGTACACAGACACCGTAAATTTTTAAAGTAATAATAGCGTACACAGATACAGTAAATTTTTTAAGTAATCCTAGCGTACACAGACACCGTAAATTTTTAAAGTAATCCTAGCGTACGTAGACACCGTACATTTTTAAAGTAATCCTAGCGTATACAGATACCCTAAATTTTTAAAGTATTCCTAGCGTATACAGACACCATAAATTTTCACACTAATCCTAGCTGTACACAGACAGTGATTTATATTGTTTAGGAACCTATTGGCGAATTTAAGTGTAAAGCGTGTATGACCAGTAATATTTATCTGATTGTTTGAATTTTTAAAAAAATACCTACTTATGTAGATTAAATTGATACTAAAATTATTCAATATTATACTCACTGCTCTGAAGTAGCAAATGCTCGACAGCTTCTTCTATGCCTTTTCTGTAAGAAAGCTTTATTTCTTCAGTAAGAAAGCTCGTAGATGCTGGAACACCTAAACATTTTTTAGCTAGCCTAGCAAGCCGTGGGAACTTTGATTGGTTAGTTTTCCAAAACTCAATGATATTAATTTGTTTACTAACTCTGTATTTACTATAATCCTCAACTTCTTCAAAAACAACCGAACCTGAAGATTTATCATGAAGTTCAATGTCTTCCCATTCATGAAATTTTGAAATCTTCCTTCTTTTAGGGGCCGAATATACCCTTTCGGGTTCATCAGTTATATTAGAATTTTCTATACATTGAACAGTAAGTTCATCATGAATTTTCGTCATCACTGTTTTGTGCTTAGTGTTACTGAGCATTCTAAGTTGACGATATCTAGGCCATAAAAACAACGAAATTTCATGAATAGGCAATATTTGATACTCATCTTTGAGAAATGCATTTGCACGTTCTTTTAAAGTTTTTAGATTTACTGAATCATGTTCAGAAACTATCAAATGCTCTTGAAGATCCAACTTGACGAGCAATACTAAATGTATAGTTGGAGAGTTTTTATTTTCTAGTTTATCTAAAGCATCTTTAAAAAAGCCCAGAAAGTATACTAAATCTTCAATATTGTCTTTTGGAATGTTCCCTAATTGGGGAAACTTTGCTTCTACTATCAAATTCTGAATCCTATTATAATTATCTAGAATCGACTTTAGAATAACAAACTTGGAGTCCCATCTTGATTCTATTTCTTGGAGAATTCTATGTTCTAAACTCTTTGAAAATTCACTTTCTTTCAATAATTTTTCAAAGTTTGACGACAACTGTATAACGCTTTGAATTTCTGGGAGTTTTTCTTTCAAATAATCTTCATTAAATGTATGATGAAGAATAGTATTTATAATGTGAGATAAGCAGTTAAGTCTATTATAATCCTGGAAGGCTTTTACGATATTCGGATCCTGGTCTGTAACGAAAGTTAGCTTGGACATTAAATCTTCAATTTCATAGTTTTCCATTACTTTCACCACTTTATTTTTTATGTTTTCACCACTTTTATGTTCTTCCTGAAGACCCATAACACGTATAATAGTACTCCTCAGAGTCCAATCTTCTATAAAACAATGAAGAGTTATTGAAATGTGCGAAAAACTTGCATCACAGTCGTCTGTCCACATGTTTATTGTTGCTGAGCTCACTGAATTACTTTTTTTAAATTCTAAAATAATTGATTTTTTTATTGCAGTTGCATTTTCAGTTGTTAAAAGAGATGAAATATCAAGTGCATCATGATGGACATAAGTGGCTATAATTGAAAAAAAGTCTTTTACTAGAGGAAGTAAACTTATATTATCTACAGTTTCTAGTTTTTTACCTTTTAAAGTTCCTAGATTTATGCTAAAACTGAAAAGAGTGTTTACAATTTCTTTTATCATCTCTTCTAATAATGGTACTTTTTGTTTCTGATACAAAGCTGTTTCACTTGTGGCACATTGGTGGTTGTCCAGACCGGAATTGGTTTTTCTTGTGCCATATTTCAGATACGTTTTGCATTGTGTGCATTGAACAAATCCTTGTTTCTTTTCATTTTTCTTATCAATGATGTAATTAAAACGTTCCCAGCTTTTACGTTTTCCCTTTGAAAAGGGTTTTAGAACAAATTCTCCTGAGCTTAGTTTAGACTTAATCACGTCTTCAGTGACAGGTTGCTGCATGTTTAGGACAATTTAATTTTTTTAAATAGTACTAAGAATAATACTTTCACAAAATAATAATTCTAAAGGAATAATGGGACTGTTCCAAATGTATTTTATTTTAAACACTTTATTTGTATTTAAGGGAAAATTCCAACTTTAGCCAAGACTTTAGTGACTTAGAGAGCTGAAAAATAATAAAAGAATTAATTAAAGTAAATGAAATAAAAAATAATACAATTTAAATATATATATATATATATATATATATATATATATATATATATATATATATATATATATATATATATATATATATATATATATATATATATATATATATATATATATACACCACCTTATTTTTATTTCTATATCTCACTCAATTTCTTCAATTTCCTGCAAGAAACCCACCACCTTTTTCTTTGGAGGGGGGGGGGGAGGAAAGATGTTTTAAACATTGAGGTTCTAATAACTATCTATAACCCACTAATATCCTTCAATTAGAGAGACGCTCCACTCAACAGTTGTTAATAAAATTGAGCAGAGAAAGCATGGTCGTTTTCAATGCCTCAAAAAATCAGTTCCTTCATTTATTTATAGAGGATTAATATTCCTGGTGTTTCTTTTTGTCGTGATTTTTCTTAGAAAGATCACATTACTTCTCTTTCTAAATAAGCTTCTAAGAGGTTAAGTGTCCTGAGAAGCCTTCGGAATTTCTTGACGCCAATCTAGTTGCTTGCTCTGTATAGGGGCGTTGTTCGCTACTGTATGGAGGACGCCTCACAAATATGGGGTGGTTCCATTCATACAGCTCTCCTTTAAAAGGTGAAGTCTGGGGTTTTTCGTCTTATCAACGCTTCTGGTCTAATTCTCTCTAGTTTCTTTCTGCCCGCTGAATTCTTGCGTCATTCACTCTATAATATCGCTATTACAAAGGACACAGCTTTTCTGAATTCACGTCGCATACCTCCTCCACTGAGAAAGGCCGTGCACATTCTCATCCTTTCCCTGTCCCCAGACTTAACCGCTATGATCAATCTTATACGTCCTCAACTGATAAATTCTGGAACACACTTCCTTTATCAGTTTTCCCAACTTCCTTTCACTTATACACCTTAAACGGCGTGTATCGGGACGTCTACCTTTAATGAACAGCTTTCTGATGTTTTCACAGCTCTGATGGAAACTAGTAGACCTCTGGGGTTTGCCCACCAGAGGGTATATATATATATATATATATATATATATATATATATATATATATATATATATATATATATATATATATATATATATATATATATATATATATATATATATAGGATGGGCCGGATAGCAAATTTGCCGGATAACCGAATATTCGGTAAAATTTAAAAACTAGATACCTTATATCTTAACGGATATCCGGCAAATTCACTTTCCGGCCCATCTTTTATATATATATATATATATATATATATATATATATATATATATATATATATATATATATATATATATATATATATATATATATATATATATATATATATATTATATATATATGAGATTATAATTAGTGATGGCATCCGCAACCGAATCCGCAGATCATCCTCATCAAAATTGACATCCGCATCCATACTTGCGAAAATTCAACAGCTGCATCTGCATTTTCAAAAATTCAACATCCGCATCCACATCCGCACTTGACGAAATTCTATATCCTCATCCGCAAATGAGAAAAAATGATATCCGATCCTTCACTAGATTAAATATATATATATATATATATATATATATATATATATATATATATATATATATATATATATATATATATATATATATATATATATATATATATTATATATATATTTTTTTTTTTTTTTTTTTTTTTTTTTTTTTTTTTTTTTTTACACAGCACAACACACACACGGGCAAAGCATTATTCAAGGAGGGGTGTTAGAATAAAAATAAAATAAAAATATTTAAAAAAAAGAAAGAAAGAAACCTGCAGATCCCACCTAATGCAAAGTTCTTAGGTCAGCACAGACGTGGGTTTTAAAAAAATTGTGATTAAATTCGGCAGGAAAAACAGAAGATGGGAGAAAGTTCCACAAAACAGAGGTGGTAGGAAAGAAGGAGACAGCACAACGGATAAGCCTGGAGTTGCCTATGTCTACACAAAATTTATGTGCAGACAATGAAACCCTTGTGCTAAGAGGACGCCGTTAAGGTGGAGGTATACGAGTGCACAGTTCCCTCGAGCATTTGCCGCTGTTGTACCTATAGAAAAGAGACAAGGAACCAACATCATGTCGCAAAGATAAAGAGTGAAGTGAATTAGAAAGAGCGGAACAATTTATGTCTTTTAGCCTTTGACTCAACTCTATACAGAAGAAAGGTGAAACATTAGCTACCCCAGATATGAGAGCAGTACTCCTTACAAGGACAGATGAGGCCCTTGTAAAGTTGGAGTAAATGCGAAGTAAAAAATTCTCGCAGTCTAAACAGACCTCTCAGCTTCTTTGAAGCAGCACTAGCAACCACTGTGATGCGAAGTTTTAAAGACATTTTTTGGTCTATGTGAAAGTCAAGAATGTTTATACTGTCAACATGAGAGACGAGAGAACCATCGAAAGAAATAGAAAAGTTAGGAGGTGTCTTTGAGAGGGAGATTTTCTAGAAGTTTTTAAAAAGTTGAATTTCATAATGTTGAGACGACCACACTGGGAAATTCTATTCAGATCAGCAAGAATGGAAACGGAAAGATGAAGATGAGAGGCAACTCTAGATGCAAAAGAGGAAGCAGATTTGAAATAAGAAGAATGGAGGGTTTAGTCATCGGTATATGAATAATAAATGGATAGGGTTAGATGAGCAGCTGAGATCATTAATGGTCCCTAAGAGCAGTAAACCATAAATCTCTCAGACAGAAAAGTATACCACCGGTAGACTTCGAACGTCAAAAGCCATATTGATGATCAGAAAGAACGGAATGGTATTTCATATTATGAAATGAGAGTTCAGAATGGTTTCAAATATGAAACAATGAAAGTGAGAGCTATATTGCGATATATAGAAGGATAAGAGCAGCTACCTCTGAATAGGTTGAACTAATGTGCGCTTTCAACACTTATGAAAAGAACTACTATTGAGGCACAGAGAGAAATGTTGAACGAGGGATGGAGCTAGCTCAGAATCACACTCCCTTAAAACTCTGGGAGTTTCTAATGTTCATAGATTTCAGAAGCCCTTGCACTTGATCAATTGTGCATATATATATATATATATATATATATATATATATATATATATATATATATATATATATATATATATATATATATATATATATATATATATATATATATATGGGAGTCATTCGGGGTTGAATTAGAGAAAAGAATATGCACGAACCTAAAAACTAAAAACTTTCATTAGAATCAAACCTAATCTACCCTACCCTTAACGTAACGTAACCTAACATAACCTTAATCTAACCTTATTTAAAGTAATAACCTAACCTAACCTTAACGTAACCTAATCTAACTTAACAAACTAATCTAACCTAACCTAAAGTAATAAAAAAGATGTTACCTAACAAATGAAACTTACTAACGTAATAAACTAATAAACATAGGAACATAGGAAAATAGAGACAGTTAGAAGCCACAAGGGCCTATCGAGACTGTCCCAGTCCAAACAAATAATAATAACTATCAATACTAACATGCACGAAAGACCAGGTCAATCCTGTCTCTAGTCATCAGTTTACTCATGCAAAGATAAAAATAAAACTAAGTCCAATTATACATGCAATATTCAATGAACCATCACCCACTACAAAAAAAAACTGCCCATTAGGCTTAGTCATAGGTTGATCTAAAATTCATTTATACCCACCAATTTGGCTTAGTTAAGTTATTCTATATAATACCTAAACCATTCATATATTAAAGTAATAAACAAATAAATACAAATAATAAACATAATAACTTATTATATCAAATAAAAATGAATACTAAACACTAAACCTTTACATCGAAATAAACGAAAAAAAAAATAAGAAAAAAAAATAAAAAAAATTTTAAAAAATCAAATTCATATTGAAGTTCAAAAAAGAAAAAAATTCTGTTCTTTTTAAAATCAAATCAATTTTTCAATTTTCTTTGCCTAATTATCAAATAACATTACCAACTATTCCGATATAATTTTTTCATTGCCCCCTAGAATACCAAAGGCCTTTTAATTTAACTACAAAATTAAAATAAACATTAAGAAATTGATAGTTCGACACAAGTAATTCAGTACATCACTGTATAAATACCACAAAAAATATTTGTAAGACCACAAGAGTACAAACGTTATCCTTTGTGCAAAACAACAAATTTATTATTAATTAAGGTGCTACACCAAGGCCAGCACCACTGTATGCTATCACTATGTCAGTACTCAGCCCTCAGGATATATATATATATATATATATATATATATATATATATATATATATATATATATATATATATATATATATATATATATATATATATATATATATATATATATATATATATATATATATATATATATATATATATATATATATATATATATATATATATATATATATATATATATATAGAGAGAGAGAGAGAGAGAGAGAGAGAGAGAGAGAGAGAGAGAGAGAGATTTTTTTTTTTTTTTTTTTTTTTTTTTTTTTATTTATTTATTTATTTATTTTTTGCAAAAAAAAAATTTAAACTTGCCATTTCAAAAAAAAAATTAATATATATATATATATATATATATATATATATATATATATATATATATATATATATATATATATATGAAAGGAAAATAGAGACAGTTAGAAGCCACAAGGGCCTGTCCCAGTCCAAAGAAATAATAACAATAATAATACTAATACGTGCACGAGAGATTAGGTCTATCCCATCCCTAGTTATCAGTTCATTCATGCATAGATAAAAGTAAAACTAAGCCCAATTATACATGCAATATTCAATGAACCATCACCCACTACAAAAAAAACTGCCATTAGGCTTAGTCATAGGTTGATCTGTTGATCTAAAAATTCATATATACCCGCCAATTTGGCTTAGTCAAGTTATACTATATAATACCTAAACCATCCATATATCTATCTAGTCCCCTTTTAAATTTGACAATAGAATCACAGTCAACAATATATATATATATATATATATATATATATATATATATATATATATATATATATATATATATATATATATATATATATATATATATATATATATATATATATATATATATATATATATATATATATATGTATATATATTAAGAAATTGATAGTTCAACACAAGTAATTCATTATATTATTGTATAAATACCACAAAAATTATTTGCAAGAGCACAAAAGTACAAACGTTATCCTTTGTACAAAACAATAACTTTATTATTACTTAAGGTGCCATACCAGGACCAGCACCACTGTTACACACTACGTCAGTACTACACCCTCAGAATGGCTTTACCCACTCAGGCACTGTGCTCTACCTTTCCAAACGTGATGCAATTCGAGAAGAGTTATCAGATACTTTTAATAATTAATTCAACAAGAAAAATATTCCTTTCTCAAATACTTTTCTTTCAATTTCTATGAAACAACTTTTATTTAATTAAATCATATAATTTTTTCACTAAATTCTTTGTATGGTAAAAGATCGTTATACATGAATCCATAGACTTTGCATGAATCAGCGTGTCACAATTATTGCCATATATCATCAGATATCATTGCCAATTTTTCCTTTGCGCATGCGCTTGGCGAAAACGTTTTTTGACGTTTCTTAAATTGAAAATTTAAGTTGGGATATTAGGGATGCCGATATTGAAAAAAAGAAATATCGAAATATCGATTATCAATAATTTTAAAAATATCAAATCGAGTTTGATATTATTGGTTAAAAAATATTCGGATATATATATATATATATATATATATATATATATATATATATATATATATATATATATATATATATATATATATATATATATATATATATATATATATATATATATATATATATATATATATATATATATATATATATATATATATATATATATATATATATATATATATATATATATATATATATATATATATATATATATATATATATATATATATATATATATATATATATATATATATATATATATATATATATATATGTAAATTATTTGTAAGAGTACAAAAGTACAAACGTTATCGTTTACTTTATTATTAATTAATAAAGTAGAGTACATGTAAGATTGAGCATAGCGGTTAAGTCTGAGGTCAGAAAGTTGGACAGAGAAAGGATGAGACTGTGTAGAAAGACGAGTCGCACGAGCCCTTCTCAATGGATGAGGTATGCGACGAGAGAGTTCAGAAGAGCAGTGTCCATTGTAATAGCGATAGTATAGAGAGTGACGCAACAATTTGACGGGCAGAAAGAGATTGGAAAGAATTAGTGAGATCAGGAGAGTTGATAATGTGAAAAGCTCTAGACTCAATCTTTTCCAGGAGAGCTGTATGAGTGGAACCACTCCAGATGTGTGACGCATACTCCATACAGGGGCGAACAAAAACTCTATACAGAGAAAGCAACTGATGTGGTGTGAAGAAATACTGAAGGCGCCTCAGAACACCCAACCTCTTAGAAGCTTGTTTAGAAAGAGAAATAATGTGATCTTTCCAAGAAAGATCACGAGAAAAAGAAACACCAAGAATATTAAGGAGAGATGAAGGTTTGAGTTGTGTGTTTTCGAAGAAGATATCATAGTTGTGTGGAAGATTGTGACGAGTAGAGAGATGGAGGAATTGAGTTTTTGAGGCATTGAAAAGGACCATGTTTTCTCTGCCCCAATTTGAAATGAGAGATAGATCAGAGGTTAGTTGCTCCAAGGCCACTCTCCTTGCCTCTATTAACTGTTGCTGGGTGGGGTGCCTTTCAAAATGAAAAGAGTAATGAAGGGTTGAGTCATCAGCATAGGAGTGGATATTAGATGAAGTAATAGAGAGAAGGTCATTAATAAAAAGCAGAAAAAGTATTGGGGATAGAACAGATCCTTGAGGAACACCATTATTAATAGATTTATAGGATGAAAAGTGGCCGTCTACAACAGCTGCTATAGAACGACCAGAAAGGAAATCAGAGAGAAGGATAGATTCCGAAAGAGGGAAGTTTGGAAATCAAAACTTTGTGCCAGACTCTATCGAAAGCCTTCGATATGTCCAGCACCACAGCAAAAGATTCACCGAAATGCCGAAGAGCGGAGGACCAAGAGTTAGAGAGAAGGGAAAGAAGATCACCAGTAGAGCGTTTCTTACGAAAGCCATACTGGCGATCAGAGATAAGATTAGAAGAGTTAAGATGTGTCCAAATCTTCCTGTTAAGGATAGATTCGAAAACTTTAGAAAGAACGGAGGTTAAAGAAATTGTACGATAGTTGGAGGGTTGAGAAGCATATCAACGAATGTCTTTGATTTTAATAACTTACCATAGACAAGTTTATGGGGCTGGTATGTAAAACAGAGAATGTCCGGCGTTGATTAACTTATAGAGTTTTTTGAATCAAGATTGCTTAGTAATTTCTCTCTATACTCAGATTCATTCTTTGTATCGTTATATATACCGTAATGGTTGTACCTTTGGTTTGCCTGTTCCCTACTTACAGATAGAGTTTTTTTGAATCAATATTGCTTAGTAATTTCTCTCTATACACAGATTCATTCTTTGTATTGTTATATATACCGTAATGGTTGTACCTTTGGTTTTCCTATTACGGAACTTCTCTTCAGATTTATAACTGCCTTTAAACTACAATTTCACACATCATATTCAAAAGAAAAATATCATTCTTAGATATCCAAATAATGCGTGATGCAATTAAAATTTTGAGTATACAGGAAACCAGCAAATTGCAATCAGATACTCGATGTTTTCTCATACAACCCCAAATACATAATACATATAGATTTTAATGCTTTTTTGCTGTCCTTCTATTTATCCATATTTCCATCCCTGTATCGAGCTAAAAATAATTTATAAATAAAACATATCATAAAGCCAAAATATGTTATGATTTCAATACCTTCAAGATATATTTTTTTCTGAACAATTACCAAGAATTTGATAAAACTGTGTAATATTTTAGTTTTTATTTTAATCGAAGCTTTAAATCGAATCCTAAATCGTAACAATTCTTCTACTTTCCAGTAACTATGAGTACAACATTCCAAGTAAATCATGTTTTTTTTTTGTTTTTTTTTCAAAGAAAAATTTCTATCTCACGGGCATTGCCCTATTTTATGAGAGGAATTTTTTCTAGGTAGTATATACCTAGGATCCCCAAGTGGGATCAAAGCGGTGCCCTCAAGCACGTGAGTCAATCACTCCATCGTTTGAGCCACGGTAGATGTGATAGTTCTTATAAACTATCAAATCTCTAAATTTTAGAACTAACCAAAATAAAGATATTCAGATGAAAAACAACGATAATGGTATTTTAAAACATTCTAATTTAATCATGTAATAGAGTGATATGAAACATTCATTTTTGATTCATATCTAAAAACCTAAATAATTTAGTAGTCTATATAGATACTGCAAGACATTTTAATGTATCAGACATGTTTTTTTAATTACCCTCACTTAACAAAAAGTTTCAATCAGTCTACCCTTAAGAAAATAGATATAATCATACGTCTGTCAGGGTCGTAAAACTACTTTGTAAAAATACTATAAATGTCGTACATTTAGTCCATGCTTGATCTCAAGGTAAAGAGGTGGTTGCCCCAAATTTTACCATTGAATTCTGAAAGAATGAAAATAGCAGTTAAACTTAATCATACGTCTGTCAGGGTCGTAAAACTACTTTATAAAAATACTATAAATGTCGTACATTTAGTCCATGCTTGATCTCAAGGTAAAGAGGCGATTGTCCCAAATTTTACCACTGAATTCTGAAAGAATGAGCTTAGCTGTTAAGCTTAAGATCTATTTCCTAGTCACTATCATTCTAAGGAGGATATGTGGAATAATAGGAATCATTACATAAACCGGTTTAGTTAGTTTAACATTCAATACTGTTAACCTGTTTATCATGTTAACTTTTTAGTTTATATATATATATATATATATATATATATATATATATATATATATATATATATATATATATATATATATATATATATATATTAATGTAATAATAAAAAAAAATAAGATTTTCAATTTTTATTATAACTATCATTAATTTAAAAAGTGAAAAAATGTTTAAAAAATTAAAATTATATATATATATATATATATATATATAT
>SEYY01000619.1:55568-81605 GCA_009176605.1 Armadillidium nasatum
TGTACTAAAAACATCATGTACTGAGCAGATATCACATGTAAATTCATATTCAAAGAGAGAGAGAGTTGGGGATTCGCTAGTTTGTCTTTTAAATGTAGTTTAAGATACTACTTTCACTTTTAATAATAGAATAATAGTAATTTTAATTAAAAGAAATGTATTGTTTAAAATTATTGAAAGTTTTTTTTAAATTGACTCAAATTATCATAGAGAGAATTTTAATTTATTTAAAATTATTTTATAATGCCTTGTAAAAATTATATTCAAATTTATAAAGCTTATTCCTTCTGCACTTTAATAAAATCAGAAGATAGGCGATATACTCTATGAAATAAAGCTTCCCTACTCATTCATAAAATTTTTAAATGGAGAAACCTAATTATTTTCGAAAAGGAAAAATGTATCATCCACGTAAAGTTTATATAATGTTAGTTTAACGAATAATGGGCATGTAGAATTAAACTGTTCCATAATTATCAAGGTGTGAGTTGGCTAATGTTGAACTTAGTGGGGGTGGGGGGGAAGTGGAGAAATCCCACTGCCATTGAGTTAGTTTGGAGGAATAATTTACTTGTCAAAAAAAGAAGTACGTATCGCAGGCTAAATTTAGCAAATCTTTAAATTCTTGTTTTATCAAATTATGCTGTAAATAAGTTAGTTAAAGATATTGATTACTTTGTGAAGTTGAAATATCCGTTTTAAGATATTCAACATCAAAATTAAAAGAATGAAAATTATATTTATCGAAAGAATTTAGTGTGTAGTAGTCCCAATTGTTAAAGATTGCGCATTCAATACTCGTTAAAGTAGTTAAGAGAGAGCTTATGGATTTTGCTAATTATTATGATTATGAGCGACAAGAATAGTACGTATTCGGTTTTGCTTGTGTACTTTGGAAAAACGATACAAAATGCAGGGAAATAAGCCTCTAAAAAATAGGTACTCATTATTCATTTTTTGTTTTAAAAAAAAAAAAAAAAAAAGGATCTACTTTTTCTTGCAAGTTTAGCAAAAGATTTACTCGATTTAGATTGCGTGATCAAATTTGAATGTGTTCTATAGCAAATATTTAATTTCATTAACTTAATCTTTTGAATTCATTGTTAAAATATATTGACCTAGGTCAGGTCAGGTTTGTAAATCATTAAAGATTTAAATAAAATATTAAAAATACCCATATATATATATATATATATATATATATATATATATATATATATATATATATATATATATATATATATATATATATATATATATATATATATATATATATATATATATATATATATATATATATATATATATATATATATATATATATATATATATATATATATATATATATATATATATATGTTCCACATATATTTCCCAGCAATACATTAAAATACTGAATTTAAATATGATTAGAATATGAGAAAGGTCTGTACGAAAATATTTTGTTTTCGTATTGGTGATCCAAAATCTGCACTCAAGAAGTTTGCAAATGAAATTATATATAAACAGCAATAATAATAATAATAATAATAATAATAATAATAATAATAATAATAATAATAATAATTGCTACACTCTGGGTTATTAAGTCTATGAACTTTCAAACTGCTACAATGTCTAAATCGCATCAAACAATTCGCACACTGATAAGGTTTTTCTCCTGTGTGAATGAGGGTATGACGTTGCAAACTCTCCTTATTCGTAAATCTTTTCTCGCAAGAAACGCAACCAAACGGCCTCTCTTTCGTGTGTTTAAACATAATGTGCCTACTAACGTTCCGTTTGAACCTGCTTTTGTAATAGCAAAAAGGGCACCTGTGCTTCGAGTCTCTGTCTATTTCATGAGTTTCTGGATCATCCACGTTTAATAAATCGTCATTACCCATACGAGAGGATCCCAATCCTTGCCATCCTCCAAGAATCTGGGAAACAAAATACTAATGACAAAAAAAGACTGAATAAAAAAAGGATTGAAACTTTTTTTTTTTTTTTTTTTTAAATAAATAAATTTCGAATTGTTCTATTTACTTAAAATGAAAGATAAAAAACTTTCAAATAATAAGTATGTCAAACTGCGAATTAATTTAGAAATAGAGATGTAGTCATTAAGTTATTATGTACATTTTCCATGTTATAGTGCGTCCCCTTCTAAAATGACAAATGTAACATTTTCGTATCAACATCAATTTGTGCCTGTTATTAGGTAGCATCGGGGAATTAGATTTCAAACTCCGTAAAAATATGGAGGGGTATATATCAAGTATTTCCAATTCAAATATCAATGCATCTTCAGATTTTTCAGAAAAAAATGATTTCAACATTATCGTATATAAACTGATTGTTCTAATTTAATTTCTTATTTGTGAAAATGGTAGCAGAATTAATCCTGGAATAAATACTTGATATAATTTAGAAATGGATTCAAATTTCGCATTGAAAATAATTATATCCAGTTTAAAAATCTGTATTAGCTTACAGCTGAGTTCTCCGAGGGTTCCTCTTCCACTCTCCTATTGGTAAATCTGGCATATATATTTTTAATTAAATACATCCTATCCTGCTAAACACATGAAAAAAAATTGGTGTAAATAACGTAGATTTATAATTTTGGATAAAGGTGTTAACATCGAAAATTTATTGATAAACTCACTAGTTTTACACCCTTTTGAAAAAAAAAAAAAATAAAATATAAATCTTCCCTTTTCAGACATTTTCTAAAAAGTGGCTAATACTAATTTTGAAAAAACAAAAAAAAAATATTCCAGTGTGCATCGTACAACTGATCATTCATTTAATGGAATTCTTTCGTTCTATAGTCATAAAATATCTATAAAAAATATCCTATTTCACTATAGTATTCAGTATACATAATACAATTTATAAGAGAAAAAAATTTCTCCATCATTAATATACTCAAATTATCAACTTCTCATTCAAAAAATAAATAAAATAAATAAAAATAAAAATAAAAAATAAAATATTCACTGCCTATGTCAACCCAGTTTACAAAAACAACAGCATTATTATTATTTTTTCCCCCCTACCCCTGGAGAGGCTCAAGAAGGAAGCCAGATGAATAACAATAAGGACAAGGTAGTTTACTCAATTCTTGCAGATATTGTTCTGAGGACTAAACTAGTGAAACTACCGATGTTTCTAATGGAAGGTATAAACACAACTAAAATCTGTTATTGCAACAATGAACACAGGAAGTCAAATAACGGTGCGAACACGTCACCAAAAACGGAAATATTGATAAATAATTGTATGTGTGCGTGCATATATATATATAATATATATATATATATATATATATATATATATATATATATATATATATATATATATATATATATATATATATATATATATATATATATATATATATATATATATATATAGATATAGGATGGATTATTAATTTCCATCAGAGTTTTGAAATTTTCTGTAACTAGTTATATATATTAGAAGTTAATTGAGAAAAGGACTAGAATGTTGGGTTCATCTCCAAGGATAATGTAGGATACGAAGTAGGAAGCTTCGTCATCCGCTTAAAGTTATTTTTGAAAGAGGAATGGATGGCAAGTTCACCGGCTGAGTAAAAGAATCTCTATTTCATGAGAACCATTGGCAGTGGTAAATATGGAAATCATCTAAAATGATGATTTCTGAGAAAGGATAGAGAATGGTCTCTATTCTAGATGTAGAAAAATGATACTCACCAGAGTGGAAATTGAAATAAAGACCGCCAATGTTACAAAAATTAATTAAGAAAAATGAAGGGTAGAGTCACTAAGAGGGAAACAGAAAAGTATTCAAACTTCAGAGTTTTGGCCAACGGCAAGAGATGAGGTCTTAATAAGAGAAGGTGCTCCACAAATTGGAAATTAGATTAAAAACAGTGAATATCACAGAAACTATTGAATAAAAAGGAAAATGCACCAGATCAAACCGGCAGTGAAGTCTTTGGCCGCATTAATTACATGATCATAATAAATAATTTTCATTAATATTTTTTAATTTAATATATATAAGAAACCAAAATAATAATAATAAATATATTTATATTTGAACTTATAATGCGAAATGCAAATTAGACCTAAGTATATATATATATATATAATATATATATATATATATATATATATATATATATATATATATATAATATATATATATATATATATATATATATATATATATATATATATATATATATATATATATATAAGGGATGGAGTGTAATATCGGCATCGGTAAAGCTTATGATATCGGGTATCAATATGTAAAAAATTTGAAAGTATCGGTGTCGGTAAAAATCGACCTATACCGATACCAAAATCTTGCTTAAAAGAATATTGATAATATAATTGATATTGAAAGAGATCTGCTCCTTGACTGAATTGAAGTTTTGGTTATTTTTAATTTTTATTATTATTATTAATTTAGTAGAAATAAAAGTCGCGTTTCAGCAAGATAGAGTGGGCGGATACTAATACCAATACAGGGTGGATACTAATATCGACAAACCCTGGAATGTTATAAAAAAGGCTGTGCTGGACAAATCATGTTTAATGAACGTAGGTAGGGAAATATACGGTTAAAGAGATAACACAGACACCCACCCGTGAAAGTATACGTGGCTTGTGGCAATCTGTGGGTGGATCGAATTTACGGTAGGGCTGTGTAGCCTCGATGACGGCTTAGTAACAGCTGTAAGTAAAATTGATACTTTTTTTAACATGTTGCCACCACTCATGGGCAGGAGGTTCTTTTCAAGAAGGGGGTATGATTTTGTAATAAATAAAAAACCACCAATCACAAGTCTAAGGTAAAACCCTCAGGTGAGACAGTTCCACAGTGCAGAGGTGACCGGAAACAAATAGGTACCACAACGAACAAGAATAGAGTTTGCAATACTCACACAATGTTCATGAGAGGGCAAAGCATCCCTTGTGTTACGAGGGGGTAACAACAGAAGTGGAATGCGAGAGGTCAGTTCCCTGGAGCACCTATCGTTGTAGTACCTATAGAAAAGGGAGAGTGCACCAACGTCACATCGCAGAAAAAGAGGGTAAAGGGAGTTTGAAAGTAGAGGACGGTTTATTAGTCTTCATTCTTAATCTCAATCAAATCTATAAGAAAGGTGGATCTAAAGCCCGCCCAAATGTGAGAACAGTACTTTTATACAAGGAGCAGAACGCTTAGCATCTGCAGATACAGAGGTATCTTCCCCAACAGTAGTGAAACAAGCAAACATAAGGTGTATCGAGCCTCGTATCCTAATAGGCAACCCCATCATACGACCTTAGCCGTCATCCTTCGAAGGATGCGTGAAAGCGAACACCTGATACCATCCACAGTTGACCATGGACGACCCCGTGTTGTTCGATACCTATTTATTCTTAAGGACGTTGCAAGGGATCAACGAGTCAGCTCAAAATCCCTTGCCAGTCGCCACGATGTATCTCATCGTAACGTAGTGAACGTATTCCATGACGAGAAGTGTAGAAGTCTTCATCGCGTCATAAGTCACATTTTGAACACCTACAATGATATGAATTGAGATGTTGAACTATCTGTGGTTTATTCTGTATGCAATAAATAATATATAATATACGGGTGTTTCAGTATGCTTTGTATCTACCACAACACTAGGGAGTGTGTGGTCTATATCTTTTCAACCGTGCATTTTCCGAACAAGGTTCATCATATATGATTTGACCAGTATAGCGTATTTAACAAGATCTCAGGGTTTGGTCAGTATAACTTGTATCCACCCTGTGTGTATATATATATGTGAGTATGCGACTGATAAAACCAATTCACCGTATTTAAATTTTAAAATTCTAAGAAAACGAGTAAATTATATTATATTATTTTTTTAAATATTTCATGGTTTGTGCTGCTATATAATTTTTATTATTATATTATTAAGATAAAGATTAAAATAAAAAATATTTATTTCTAGCGTTGGAACTCTCAGAACTTAAATTTTGAAGAAAAATAAAACATTAATTACTATAATTATAAAATAAGTAAATAGAGAGAGTAAGAGCATTGAATAGAATATTAAACGTAAGTAAATTGGTAAGATTTAATTTAAGATAATTTATTTTTTAAAAAATAAATTATCTTAAGGGAATTTTTTTTTTTTTTTTTTGATTGAACACCTATTATATTATTTTTTAAAAATATTTCATATATGAAATTATAAATAAAAAATAAAATAAAATAGATCTCAGTAATGAAACTAATCCGTACTTAAATTAACAAATATAGGCCTCTCTATATATATATATATATATATATATATATATATATATATATATATATATATATATATATATATATATATATATATATATATATATATATATATATATATATATATATATATATATATATATATATATATATATATATATATATATATATATATATATATATATATATATATATATATATATATATATATATATATATATATATATATATATATATATATATATATATATATATATATATATATATATATATATATATATATATATATATATATATATATATATATTATATATATATATATATATATATATATATATATATATATATATATATATATATATATATATGGGTCAATCCATTTTTTCCGTACCAAAATAACGGAAGTTGGCCGCTCGATAATTTTAGAAAACTTTTATATTTTGCATGGCGTTAATGTTATCCCTGGGAAGTTCAAAACCACCATTCGTTTTTGTAGATTTACTCTGGTTGTAACAGGGTGAGCCAAAATGTTAGACCAGGTGGAGCCAAATTTTCACTTAATAGAGGCTAACATTTTAAGTAATATCTCCATATTGGTAATTCTTATACCAAATTTCATAGAGATTGATTTGTTAGGGATACTTTAAGGTACATTTGGCCTTTCCTGTTTTTTTTTTTGTGAAAATATTATTTCACCATGAAAATGAATCCGAAAAATTGTGTTAAAAATCGAAGAAATTTCCATTTTCGTGGGTGTATTATTAAAAGAAGGAAATAATTTAACGATATAAAATTTTGTGTGATGATACATACTAAAGTATGGTTTAACTTAAATCTTATTTGAAGTTGGGTAAATATTTTTAAAACAATTTACAGGGTGTTCAAAAATCAATTTTTCTGAAAATCGGTAACTTTGAACCTTAATATCTCTGGTTGGGTAAGTGCTAAAAATCTGAAATTTTCACACATTATACTACTACCATAGATGTTCCTTCTCCTGCAATATTAACTTTGGTACGTTGCTTGTTTTAAGAAATACAGCCATTCAAAAATGCCAAAAAAAAAAAAAAAAAAAAAAGTTGTGTTATGATACCTATAATTATAGTTATTATAGTTCAAGACAATACATAGACAAATGAAATAGTGTGGCATCAAGGAGAAATGAAAAACAAAGTTAAAAAAATTTAATTATAAGGTTAATATACATAAGAATGTACCATTATATCTACTTTAAATGACAAAATTAACTCAATAACTTTTAAAAAGTTGATCTACATATATATATATATATATATATATATATATATATATATTATATATATATATATATATATATATATATATATATATATATTATATATATATATATATATATATATCAAAGGTATGATTATAACAAAAAAAAACTTTAAATGCAAAATAAAATTGAGCGTGTATATATATATATATATATATATATTATATATAATATATATATATATATATATATATATATATATATATATATATATATTATATATATATATATATATAATATATATATATATTTGCGCTATAACTGTGATTGTTCAGAAGAAGAGAGATTTCTTCGGAAACTTTGTTTGAGATGTTGTAATTTCTGCCTTTTAATGACATTTTCATTTCAAGCCCAGAAAGTTTTCTTAAAATATTTTTCATTGGGATCCATACCCGATCGCAAGCTGACATCTTGAATGAAGCAAAATTGCTTCATTAAGTTTAGAGATAAATGACACAGTAGCTTGCGTATATGATGACCAATGGTGGATTGGAAAGGTAGAAGAAATAAGTGTGGAGAACGATGATGTTTACATACATTTTTATCATCCTTCAGGACCCAGAACTTCATTCAAGATGTCAGCTTGCGATCGGGTATGGATCCCAATGAAAAATATTTTAAGAAAACTTTCTGGGCTTGAAATGAAAATGTCATTTAAAAAGCAGAAATTACAACATCTCAAACAAAGTTTCCGAAGAAATCTCTCTTCTTCTGAACAATCACAGTTATAGCGCAAAGTATATATATATATATATATATATATATATATATATATATATATATATATATATATATATATATATATTATATATATATATATATATATATATATATATATATATATATCACACCGCTCAATTTTATTTTGCATTTAAAGTTTTTTTTTTTTTTATAATTTTATTTTATATATATATATATATATATATATATATATATATATATATATATATATATATATATATATATATATATATATATAATATATATATATGTAGATCAACTTTTTAAAAGTTATTGAGTTAATTTTGTCATTTAAAGTAGATATAATGGTACATTCTTATGTATATTAACCTTATAATTAAATTTTTTTTAACTTTGTTTTCATTTCTCCTTGATGCCACACTATTTCATTTGTCTATGTATTGTCTTGAACTATAATAACTATAATTATAGGTATCATAACACAACTTTAAAATTTTTTGGGGGGGCATTTTTGAATGGCTGTATTTCTTAAAACAAGCACGTACCAAAGTTAATATTGCAGGTGAAGGAACATCTATGGTAGTAGTATAATGTGTGAAAATTTCAGATTTTTAGCATTTTTTTTTTTTTTTTTTTTTTTTTTTTTTTTTTTTTTTTTTTTTTTTTTTTTTTTTTTTTTTTTTTTTTTAAATTGTTTTAAAAATATTTACCCAACTTCAAATAAGATTTAAGTTAAACCATACTTTAGTATGTATCATCACACAAACTTTTATATCGTTAAATTATTTCCTTCTTTTAATAATACACCCACGAAAATGGAAATTTCTTCGATTTTTAACACAATTTTTCGGATTCATTTTCATGGTGAAATATTATTTTCACAAAAAAAAAAACAGGAAAGGCCAAATGTACCTTAAAGTATCCCTAACAAATCAATCTCTATGAAATTTGGTATAAGAATTACCAATATGGAGATATTACTTAAAATGTTAGCCTCTATTAAGTGAAAATTTGGCTCCACCTGGTCTAACATTTTGGCTCACCCTGTTACAACCAGAGTAAATCTACAAAAACGAATGGTGGTTTTGAACTTCCCAGGGATAACATTAACGCCATGCAAAATATAAAAGTTTTCTAAAATTATCGAGCGGCCATCATCGGTACGGAAAAAATGGATTGACCCATATATATATATAATATATATATATATATATATATATATATATATATATATATATATATATATATATATATATATATATATATATATATATATATATATATATAATTAAAATTAATAGGATAATTAAATAAATTTAAACAATTGAAAAATCAATTTACATGTACAGAAAAGGAAAACAAATTTTTAAGACGAAAAGTTGTTCTACTCTGTGGCGCGATCGATATAGTTCTGGATTCTGAATTTCTCAAATTAACTCAAATGATAATGGTTCGAATACTCTCCAGCAAGACTCAATTACAGATGATTTGTGACGTCAGAGGGTTGTGTTAATTTCTTAGCAATAGATGGCATAGCAATGCGAAACAATGAAAGGATAGTCACGTGGTATTTGGTACACATGGTGCAGCATTGCCATATGTGTAACTAAATTTTTACTTTTATTTGAATAAAATAGAAAAGCATTTGGTCCCTTCATATTTATATAGAGGAAAAAACCGGTCTAATTCCTTTCTATAATAGAAATGCAAAAAACACATTTTTCGATGCTCTATATAGGAAGGAATTAGACTGGCTTGTTTCTGTAGTGTGTGTGTGTGTGTGTGTGTGTGTGTGTGTGTGTGTGTGTGTATACATATATATATATATATATTATATATATATATATATATATATATATATATATATATATATATATATATATATATATATATATATATATATATATATATATATATATATATGGTGGGCATTTCGTAATTTAAGTCAGCAAATTGCTATTCCACTAATAACGGACTAATAAAAAAAATTGAGGAATAGCGATAATTATCGTTATCGCAATATTTTTATTAGTCCGTTATTAGTGGAATAGCAATTTGCGGACTTAAATTACGAAATGCCCACCATTGATATATATATATATATATATATATATATATAATATATATATATATATATATATATATATATATATATATATATATATATATATATATATATAATATATATATATATATATGGTGGGCATTTCGGAATTTAAGTCAGCAAATTGCTATTCCACTAATAACGGACTAATAAAAAAAATTGAGGAATAGCGATAATTATCGTTATCGCAATATTTTTATTAGTCCGTTATTAGTGGAATAGCAATTTGCGGACTTAAATTAAGAAATGCCCACCAATTATATATATAATATATATATATATATATATATATATATATATATATATATATATATATATATATATATATATATATATATATATATATATATATATATATATATGGTGGGCATTTCGGAATTTAAGTCAGCAAATTGCTATTCCACTAATAACGGACTAATAAAAAAAATTGAGGAATAGCGATAATTATCGTTATCGCAATATTTTTATTAGTCCGTTATTAGTGGAATAGCAATTTGCGACTTAAATTACGAAATGCCACCATTATATATATATATATATATATATATATATATATATATATATATATATATATATATATATATATATATATATATATATATATATATATATATATATATATATATATATATATATATATATAGTTCGTATTACATATTCCAAAATCTGGAAATATTTCAAAAAAATTGCCGAATTACAGTTAATGGAATGTTAAAATTTATAGTCTGCTATCGCAAGGTTTCGAAAACCAATTGTCCACCTCTTGAATGGGAAGTGGCTGTGCCAGAGGGAAAAGGAGGGCAACAACAATGTTGGTAATAATCATATATTACCAAATACTTTCTAATATTACATAAATTCCAAAAAAAAACCATGTTGCCTTTATATATATATATATATATATATATATATATATATATATATATATATATATATATATATATATATATATATATATATATATATATATATATATATATATATAGGAAATGGAGCAATACAAAATTTTAACTGATACCGATACCAATATAATTAATTTTTTTTTTTTACTGAACTCATGAAAGTTGAAACAAAATTGAAAATTTTCAATAATCATAAAATTTAGGTTTCCTGTTATCTGTAATACCTAGTTATTTTGTAGTAACATTGCTAAGTAAATAGAGAGTATAAAGCTATTGATAGGTGATATAGAGTTGGTGTTACCAAGACTTTGCATCCAACTTGCTCTATTGCATGGTCCATTTTCTTCATTAATTTTTACAACATTCGAGGTGTTAAATACAATTTCCATTTTGTTGAACACCACCACTCTTCTTTTAGACCTAACCTCTTATTCTTGACAGAAGCTCATATGCTTGACCATTCTGATAGCAAACCATTTTAGGTTTCCTCTTACTGTCTCTATCTCCAATTTTCAGCCAAAGGAGTCTGTTATGCATATGTGCGTATGTGCGTATCTGCGCTACGATTTTATTTACTCTCTTGTCTCTCAGCTGGAGTCTTCTGAATTTTCCACCTCCTGGCTAAAGCTCTGTTTCCATTCTAAATCTAAATTCATTTGTTCTGTTTATTTATCTCCTAATTTACTGACTGTCCTAAATTCTTTGACTATCTAAATTTCAAAACAGAGAACACTCTTTCTTCTCCTTTCTCAGAAATTATCATATTGGGTGATTTCAATATTCACTGCCACTAATAACTTTCTTCCAGCTTTCATGATACGGCCGGTAAACGTTCCTTTCAATTCTCCTTCCAAAATGACCTCGAGTAGCAGGTGCAGCTCCCTACTAGTATCCCTGATTGTGTTGGAGATTCTTTTTTTGAAACTTCTAATCCTTCTCCTTATACTGTCAAATTCTATCCTACTCTGGGTTCTTCCAAATGCTTTCTTATCTCTGTATCCTCTTCTATCTTTTCAAGACTTTCGCAAGAAAGACTCTCGCATATTTTGAGGAAACGTTTGTGACATTTCAGTACTTAAGTTGGTCTGACTTTCGGTCGTACTTTGATTTCCTGTGGAATGGTTATCGCTTCTTTGGGATGGGCCCCTAGTGCAGAGCGCCCTACTGAGGTGATTCACTGTGGCATGAAGACTACATTATATGATCTTTCTCTTCTACTAAACCTAACAAACCTTTGTTTAACTCTGCTCATGGTGCCTTCAGGAATACTGTGTTTTCAAACTTCAGAAAATTGTGCAATTTATATTTCATCTTGAAATCGTGCAAAATCTGTTCTTATTCTTTGTAACACCAAAACCTCATATCTCAATACAAAATGCAATAATCTTTCTGGCTCCTCTTCCTCTCTTTATGACAGTTTGAAAAAAATGTCAACTCAAAATTTGCCTCTTCCTCTTTCCTTCCATTAATATTTTCTTTCAGAACAAATGTCGTTTTACCTTCTTCAAAAACTGAACTTTTTGCTAACTTTTGCCACTAATTCAACTTTAGATGATTTCGGAGCTATACCTCCTCCTTCTCCCCCAACTCATTTATGTCTAAAATTGTAATTTCTTCTGGCTATGATTATGACTTCCCTATAACTCTGATGAAATTTGAACAGGCTTCTGGTATTTCCCCAACTCTGATGGAATTTAGTAGGGTTCTGGCCTTTGTCAACCAGAGGATATATATATATATATATATATATATATATATATATATATATATATATATATATATATATATATATATATATATATATATATATATATATATATATATATATATATATATATATATATATATGGTCGACAGGACTAACAACCAGGCCCTATAATTATTGCTTACTGCTTGTAACAATTGCAGGAGCAGCAAGGGAAACCACAGCTCTGAGAAGCATGATCTTCTGGAGAGCTCTTGGAGAAAGTGTTTAGAGGTTTGATGCCGAAGGAGTTAGTCCCACTGAAAGGGTGAAAACCCTCCCTAGGAGTTTAAATAAAACTCAAGGACTTGCACTGAAAACGAATCTTTCAGAGCACTCTAGGAGAGGGACTTAAGAGCAGATATCGAAATGTGCTGATCCCACTGACAGGGTGAAAACCCTTCCACATATATATATATATATATATATATATATATATATATATATATATATATATATATATATATATATATATATATATATATATATATATATATATATATATATATATATATATATTTTGTTCTGCAGTTAAAAAATCTGGTATCTGTATCAATCATTTTTTGCTGATACCAATACCTACTGATGCTTCACTCCATTCCTAATATATATATATATATATATATATATATATATATATATATATATATATATATATATATATATATATATATATATATATATATATATATATATATATAATATAAATGGTTATAAAACTTGCTTAAATAAAAATAATGTTTAAATATATAAATTAAATAAGTATATAAATTGTAAGGTAATTTTATTGAAAATTATGTTTTCAACTACCAAAAAAGGATTAGCGGACTGTGATGGACTTCATTAGCAGACAAAACAAATTTATTTGCGATTGTAATAATGGATTTGGAATATCGGACTGGTGAAGCAGAAAAAGTTGCAGAATTGTGAATTGAACAATGCCCAACAAAGTTAATTAACAGAATTGCTAACTGCAGACTAACAAAAAGTAGTGGGTGCCCACCTCATAATAATATATATATATATATATATATATATATATATATATATATATATATATATATATATATATATATATATATATATATATATATATATATATATATATATATATATATATATATAAAGTTCATCCCATTTTTCTTTGTTCTTTTTAGGTTTTTGGGTAAACTATGATGG
The DNA here is from genome assembly GCA_009176605.1 of Armadillidium nasatum. Taxonomy (NCBI): domain Eukaryota; kingdom Metazoa; phylum Arthropoda; class Malacostraca; order Isopoda; family Armadillidiidae; genus Armadillidium; species Armadillidium nasatum. The sequence continues at coordinate 69,764 of SEYY01000619.1, forward strand.
TTGATGTGTATAAGTTTCTGTGTTTAAAGATGCCAGTTTGAAAGTTTATTCTATTTATATTCTGCTTGTATCAAAAATTTTATTATACTGGTATGAAAAAAATATCTTAAAAATATTTTAAATATCTTTCTAACAAACTACGACAGCTATGATACACCAAAATACACTTTTGAATATACAAACTTAATAAAAAACAGAATTCTCTAAAGATTATGACATCATCTTATCTGGCAACAGTACTATTTTTCTCTGTGTTCGAATTGAAAATAACAAAAGATCACAGACTTAGCAAAATTGAGCTCCACACTAATAGAAAGGGAATTTTCCAAGTTTCCTCTCACTTATTATAAGGTAAACTTTGATAATTAACAGTTTATAATTAGTTTAGAATTCAACTAGACGTTATGAAAAATACAGTTGCTAAATAAGTTTATAAGTACTTCAAAATTCAACTATATGCTATTAAAAAGACAGTTGGTACCGAGTCCTCCTGGATGTGGGAACAGTAATCTCAACAAGGGTAGAAGAAATCCGCAAATTATTGGATTAAGAGAAGATATCAAACATTTTCTAGTTTCTCTAAAGCCGCAAAAGCAACCATAGTGATATGAGATTTTATATACAGTTTATTATTTGTGATGAGACAGAGTATATTTTAATTGTCCACAAATGAGACTTTTGAACCATTGTAAGGGATAAGAAGTTGAAAGAAGGTTTTGAGAAGGAAATTTATAAAGTTAAAATTCACGTGGTGGCTGCTCTGTTCTCTTCATTCGTGGGGTCCACTCAGCGACAAAAACATTGGATAGTGTTAATAAATTTTTAATTGTATTAAAGTATTTTTTTTTTACAGAAAATATCAACATTTTTGGAAGTTATATGTTCTATTCTATTCTATTCTATTCTAATAATTAAACTTATATTTTAGTAAGGAAAGCTCTATCTGATCTTTCACATCTCTCTAATTTTATGTCCTCTCCTCTTCAGCATCTTTAAATGTTTTACTGTGGTGTTGGACATATCAAAAAATCTTCGATAAAATCTAGCACAAAGCTATGATTACCAATCATACCTTTCTACAATTATAATTCCCTCTGATTTCCTTTACGGTGGTTCTATAACAGCTGTTGTAGTTATCTGTTGTCCATCCATTATATCAATAAAGTGGTGTTCCCCAGTGTTCTGCTCTATCACCAGTGCTTTTTTTACTTTTCATCAATAACATTTTCTTATTTCATCACCTATCTATCTACTACTATAATGATGACTCTACCCTTCATTATTTCTTTCATTTTGAGAGACTTCCCAACCAAACAGCAATTAACTTGCGCTAAGAGGAAACTAACCTGTGATGTTCCTCAAATTTCTAATTGAGATGGAAAACAAGGTTGTTTTCAATGTCTCAAAAACTTGGAAAACAGGTTTTTTTTCAATGTCTCAAAAACTTAAGTATCTTAATCTTACTATTAGACAAACTTTTACATAAATATTACATCTTTTTTGAAAATACACAAATTCAGTTTCTTCTTGCTCTTAATATTCTTGGTGCTTTCTTTTTCAAATGATCTTTCTGGAAGGATCACATTATTTCTTACTAAACAAACTTCTAAATTATTTCTTACTAAACAAACTTCTAAGAGGTTGGGTGTTCTGAAGTGCCCTCAAAATTTTGTGTCATCCTAACTGCATTCTTTTTATAGAGGTGTCAATGTCCCTGCTTTGCACAATGAGGTGATTCCACTAGCACAACTTACCCTAAAGAAAAGTGAAGTCTAAGACTTTTCATTTTATCAACTATTTCACTCTCATTAACTCTCTCTCCAAGATATTTCTATTCATCAAATTACCACACTCTCTGTATACTAGGGTTATTACAATGGACACTTAATCTTTTGAACTTTCACAATGCACATCTCCTTCACTGAAATAACATGCCATCTACAGTCATTATTTCTCTGCTCAACTCTCTGAAACCAGACTTTACTGATATGCTCAATCTTCTATCTACATTACTGGTAAAGTCTGGAACACACTACCCTTATCTATCATTAGTGAAATTTGGAAGATGTCTGGCCTTAGTCCATTAAATATTATAAAAAACTACTTGGAGCTAGAAGATAACTATCCAGAGTTCAAAAAAACCTGTCTAAAACATACAAAGTATATCGTTGTCAAAATTTATAGTAATGAATGTGGGATGATGAATGATGAAGTAGAGACATAGTGGGTAAAGATATATATTTTATAATTTAATTCCATGATTTTTCCTTCTGCACACATATTTTAACAAATAGATTCCCCTTAATTTCTGGAGTATTTTATTTCTATATTTAAGAATTTCTTACTCTTTTGTCCATTTTATTTTCCTGGCTTTCATGACTGTTTTAACTTTTGAGTTTTGACTTTGCTTTCATTTTCGAATCCTTGATTTTAATTCTGAATTTATATTCCTTTCTTTGGGCTCTTTATGTACAAACTGTACATAAGAACGTAAGAAAATTGAGACAGTTAGAAACCACAAGTGCCTATCAAGAGTGTCCAAGCCAAAAACAAAAAAATTTAAAAAGTTGCCACTCATGATGAATGGCTTGTCACATAACCAAACTTTCCCCATGCAGACAATGAAGCCAACCAAACTATTCCCCATGTAACATGCAGTTTATTAAGCCAAACCATATATAAATGAGTTGCTTAAGCTTTAAACTAGCATGCAAAAATCCCTGATACAACAAAAGATTGTCAAAAATATTCACTAAAATGTTACCTTTTAAGTAGTTGTCTAAGCTCTAAACTAACATGCAAAATCCTTGGTACCACAAAGTATTATAAAAACTACTCACTAGAATGTTACCTTACAAGCAGAGTCAATCATACTATACCTTGATCATCCATATATTGATTCAACTCCTTTTAAAAAGTTAAAAGTCACTATAGACAATACCTTGTGGTAAACCATTCCAAAAATTAACCACTATGATGCTGAAAAAATACTTTCTTATCTTGATGGTATACCTTCTTTTTTATATTTTTGTTATGTCCCCTGGTGTACCTATTGGGAATCTCGTAGAAAGAACTTACTCGCATCTACACCAGCAATCAAAGAAAACATTTTGAAAACATGAATCATATCACCACTAAGAAATCATCTTTCTACAGAAAACATCCCCAGCTTCTTTTAACTTATCCTTGTAACTCTTGTTTTCAAATAAAAAATCATTCTTGTTGCTCTGGGCTGTACTGCCTTCAGCATATTAATGTCAATTTTCTTAAGTAAAAGCTTAAACCAGTGCACAGTATTCAATCAGTGGTCAAATATAACTATTATAGGGCTTACTGATCACCTTCTTACTTTTATAATTAACATTGCAGAATATTATTTTTAGCATTCTGCTAGCTCTATTCCTAGCTTCTACAAAATGTTCTGCCACTTTGAAAACTAATGCTGATAATGACAATTTTTTTTCTTTATCCACAGACTCAAGCCATTATCCATACATTTCATAACAGAAATTCTCTGGGCTGGGGAGCCAGAGCTGGAGCTGTGGAACCAAAAGACTTTACTAGAGCCAGAGTTGGATTGTGTGTGCAGCCAGAGCTGGAGCTCAAAAAAGGAAGCAGCTCCAGCTCCAAATGTATTCTGCTATCATATTAGCATTCTTTATTTTTAAATTTTATTGTAATTCATTACTTCTCACTGTGAATTGTGAAATATTTTCTGTCCATAGCCTCTATTTTATTTTGCTTTAATTAAACATTATTCTCTTTATATCTCGCACGCACACACGCACGCACGCATATATATATATATATATATATATATATATATATATATATATATATATATATATATATATATATATATATATATATATATATATATATATATATATATATATATATAATTTTTAAAGAAAACTTCCACGCTCATTTTCTATTAATATAATACAAACTTTTTAAAAACCACTATAATTAAAATAATAAAAAGTAAGGCATTAAAACGAGGGTAACATTATAATTAAAAAAAGAAAATAACAAAACAAATAAAAAGAATATATATCACAATGGTTTCGGAGAACCCTCCTGTCTCCCTCTTAGCAGAGAATGAGGAAAAATAATAAAGGAAATACTGCAATGTCAACATCATTGTAGTCAGAAAATGTCATTTATCTACTATTTAAAGTTTGAAGATCAACAAACTTTTCTTACAAACAGACTTCAAAAATTTAAACAAAAAGGTCATTTAGCTACTCTTTAGAGTTTGAAGAGCAACAAATTTTTTCTTAAAAACAGACTTCAAAATTTTAACCAAAAAATTATGGTTCAAAAAATCCTGAGGAAGTGTTAAAATTAGGTAATGTTTTAATAAAAGTTGATTCAATCAGTCTGTTAAGGTTTTTAATTTGTATTTGAAAATAAACTGCAGTCCCAATTTATTCTGTGTTGTCTTGTAAAATATAAAATATAGCATTGCTCATATTACATCTTCTCACATCTGCCCTGTGTTGTTCAATATGAAAATGGAGTGGTTTTTAAGTTTCACTGTAATATGAGGCATTGCATGAAGAGCATGGAACTGCATAAACACCATACAATTTTTCCTTAAAGGTGTTATTATTATGAATTAGAGTATTTGCAATTTTGTCTGGGATACTAAAAACTGTGTGTATATCACAAAGGATAGATATAGTGAATTTTAATGAGGATAAAAAGTCACAGTATGGAACAGCCATAGTATTTTCTGGTTTTACATAAAGAGTATTAGTTTTTTATGTAATAAATGTAATTTTGCTCTGAAAAATTGTCTGTTAATATAAGTAGTAGTATATCCAACAGATTGAAATTGATGGGTTACAAATTTTATCCTTTGTGATATACACAGTTTTTAGTTTCCCAGACAAAATTGCAAATAGTTTAATTTATAATAATAATACCTTTATGGAAAAATTTGGTAGTGTTTATGCAGTCATGTGCTCTTCCTGCAACGCCTCATATTACAGCTAAATTTCAAAAACTCTCCATTTTCATACTGAACAACACAGGACAGATGTGAGAAGATGTAATATGAACTATGTTAAATTTTTACATTTTACAAGACAACACAGAATAAATTCGGGACAGTGCAGAGTTTACTTTTAAATCAAAATCAAAAACTTTTAACAGACTGATCAAATCATTTTTTATAAAACACTACCTAATTTTAACAATTCCTCAGGATTTTTTGAACTCAATAATTTTTTGTTTAAATTTCTAGTCGTTTTTTTAAGAAAAAATTTGTTGCTCTTCAAACTCTAAAAAGTAGCTAAATGACATTTTTCTGACTACAATGATGCTGACATTGCGGTATTTCCTTTTTCATCATTCTCTGCTAAGTTTCACCTAAAGAGGGAGACTGGAGAGTTATCCGAAACTGTTGTGATATCTATTCTTTTTATTTGCTTGTTATTGTCTTTTTTAATTATAATGTTAACCTTGTTTTAATGTCTTACTTTTTATTATTTTAATTATAGTGGTTTTTAAAAGTTTGTATTATATATATATATATATATATATATATATATATATATATATATATATATATATATATATATATATATATTATATATATATATATATATATATATATATATATATATATATATATTCTTCAGACTAATATTTTATAATAATTAACACAGTAATCAGTAACACTGAAGGTATCCAGCAATATAAAATATTTGTAATTTTCTTTAAAATTGATTTTTAAGTAACATTTTCACAATGAAAACCAGGCAATGTAATAAATCATCAGTATTCGAAATATTTCAAAAAAAGTGAAATTGAAGAAAATATTTTGCTTTGTCAAGTTGCAATAGATGAAGTCATCTGTAGGATTGAAAATAAGCACTAAGACATTTAATTTAAAATGCCATTTGCAAAGGCAACATCTAGAAATCTTTAAAATAGAAGAAGGAAACCAAAGTAAGGTTACACCAGTCACCCAAAACACTTCATGTATACAACCTTCTATATTTCAAAATTTGTAACAAGTCAAAAGGTGATGATATTTATGACATCTGAAAAATTTAAACATATATTATCCAAATGGTTGTAAATGAAGAAGTACCCTTAAAATATTTTTCCTTTCCAGCATTTACTGGATTGAATGGAGAATCAGCCAAAGAGTTAGGAGTTTCGATGGAAAGGCATGGTATCAGAAAAATGGTGATAAGTGAAGCTGAAAGGCAGAAACAGTGCAGAAACAAACGCACCATGGAAATTTTTTTTTCCTAAAAATGGATATTTGTACTGACAGAGAATAAATTATTTTGCAATAAAAATGTCCAATTAACCAATTCAAATAACGAAATAATATTACATACTTTAGCCATTCAAGAAACGCAAGCACAACATACATCAGAATTTATAAAAAATCTAGTTGAGGAAGTTCTTCAATAGTCTGAACTTACTAAAAAGTAAGTTTTAGCAGTTGTAATGTATAATGCATCCAACATAAATGCAATAGATAAACACAATGTAGACCCCTCTGAAATATATAACATGAATTTAGATTGTGAATCTGAAATCTGTATCACTGACCCAGAAAATTGTGAAGGTGGTTTACAAATGGAATAAAATGAAAATGTGGAATCTGCTTTCACTGCTATAAAAATAGAACACATGCGATTTGCTATACATACATTATAGCTCGTTAACAGAGATGATTTGAAAGGACATGAACATACTCTTATAGCTAATGTAAGTCAAATTGCTGTGACTGCACAAACAAAAAGTTGAAACTATATTAAAATGTAAAGGAGAAAAAGTTGCTATCTTAAGACCAAAAAACTAGGTAGGGCAATACTTACCTAATGATTAAGCGACTTTTAGAACTAAGAATACATTAATTGGCATGGCTCATCCAGACATAACAATGATTGATTTTCAGTGGCGTGAAGTAAAAAGGCTTCAAACTATCCTTCGTTATCCATTCTTAGTGACTAAAAGATTACAAGCAGCTGAGTTAACCCCTGGTTTCTTTTATAAAGAGTGGCAAAAACTTATGCTGACATTTTCTCAAATAGGTGAACAATTGCAGATGCAATTAAAGAGAGAAAGTTCTCCTTAATAATGAAGTATTCCTTGCTGCAATCTATATTGATACTATGTACCGGATTACGCTGAATGATGTACAGCTCAGTAGAGGAAAGATAGCATTGATTAATAGAGCCAATTCTAATGGAGCAATTTAATACTTCAAAACAATCAGCAACTCAAAAAGAAGGAAGTGAAAAATGCCAACCACTTAATGTAATTAGTGAACTTAACTGCAAAATTTAGGCTTGATATATCTCATGCTTTGTCTGTTATGGAGAAAATAAATAGATCATCAAAGATAAATGCCTTAAAGGCAAATCCACATTACTTAAAAATAATTCAGAATGTGGCTTATACAGTAACTTCAATGAAACACAAGTTAGTGTGGAATGCCTATTTTCGGCCCTTAGAATAATTTGGTCAGACTTATGAGCCTCACTGAAAGGGGATCTAATTGAAGTCATACTATTTCTTCAAACAAATTCACTTTGAATAAAATTTTGAAATTATTGTTTATTTCTTTTGATGAAGAGTACACTTTATTTTACAAATTTAGCTGTATTGATTTAAAAGAAAGAAAAAAAAAAAAGGGTGGGGGTGGGAACTTTGCATTGTGTAAGCTAAGTTGCCCCTAGCTCAAAACTATTATGTAAGAATGAGGTTTTGATTCCCATTGCTGCAGAACTGCATTTGGGCTGATGATAATACCTAAATTCAACTGTATAAGAATTAGGAAAATCTTTAAATCAAAAGCGGAGCTGGAGCTACTCAAATCAATGGCTCTGGAGCAGGAGCTGGAGTTGGAGTTGGAATTGAAGCCACATCTAACAATGATTCTGGAGCCAAAGCCGGAGCTAAAACAAATTTCTTCAGCTCCCCAGCCCTAGAAATTCTTATTAGAATTGCTTACACGAAGAATTTTACACTTTTTATTATTGAAATTAATTTGCCACTTTTCAGCCCAACAAAGTCTATTTAAATCGCGTTGAACTGTCATACATCCCTCAACATTTTGAACAGAATAGGCCATCTTAGTGTCATCAGCAAACTTAGAAACTAAACATTTTATTCCCTTATGCAATACATTAATATTGATTAAGAATAGAACACTCCCCAGCATAGAACCTTGAGGAACCCCATTCTTAACCAACTCCCATGATGATTTATTGCCATTTAATACTATATACTTTCTCCTGTTCTTTAACCACTTCTGTATTCAGTTTTGAACAATCATTCCTAAACCACACTGAGATAATTTGTAAATCAGCCTTTTAAGGGGTACCTTATCAAAAACTCTGCTAAAATAAAGATAAACAACATTAACTGACTCCCCTTTGTCAATGAAATCAGTAATATGCTCCATAAATTCCAAAAAAATTTGTCTGACAATATTTACCTTTCCTTAAACCATGTTCAGAGTCTTGCAAAATCTTATTGTCAACTATATGCTTTTCTATTCAACTTTTCATTATTTTCCTATAACTTTTACTACCTGGGAGGTTAAACTAACCGGTCTATAGTTACCAAGATCATCTGTTACCTTTCTTATAAATTTCCAATCCTCTGGTATTTCACACTAATTAAGAAACCCATTAAATATTAAATATAAACCATATGTAATATTATTACTACCTTCCTTTAGGATTCTTCCATGTATGCCATCAGGACCTGCAGACTTATTATAATCAATATGTTCAAGTAAATCTTTAATCTCATCAAGTTTAACATTCAGAGATGCAACACTTAGGGATGCAAAACTATCTCTACTCTGTTCTCTGATGTAACTGTTATCAAACTTTTCATGTGTAAATACTGATGCAAAAATAGGTGTTAAAAATATTGACTAATTCATCATCAGAGATAATTACTTTATTATTTATGTTAATAGGACCAATCTTTCTGAAATTTTTATTATTATTAAATTTATAAAAACTAAAAAAATCTAATTGTCTTCTAGGTCTCCTTATAACCTGATTTAAATCATTCCTTATTCTCCTATAATTTTCTAAATTCATTATATTGTTACTGTCTTCAAACCTTTTGAAACATATAAGCTTGTCCTTAATTTTATCTCTTATCTCCCTACTCCACCAATTGGGCTTTCTGTTCTTTGCCTTAATTGCTTCAACAGAAAAACATTCTAACTGAATTTTATTGAGAAATTTGAATGATTCCCACATTGTACAGTCGTCAACAGAAGTTCGTTCCTATTAGGCTGGAAATAAATATTTATATAAAATGGAGATCATTTCATAAAAGCTCTATTTTGAATAAAAAGAAAATAAAAACATTGAGCGGGGCTTAATTGAACTGTGATTGGCTGAATCTGAAATGATCCCTATTTTATATAAATATTTATTTCCAGCTTAATAGGAACGAACTTCTGTTCACGACTGTACACCTTTATGTTTACCAGCTAGCATAGCATTATAATTTTCATATTTCATAATTTTTTTTTTTTTTTAATAAAACTGTGTCAATATCATGCATAAATAGACTAATAGTAGTATAGTACATTATAATACTATACTATACTACTATTAGTCTACTACTGCAAGATACTGACACAGTTTTGTAAAAAAAAAAAAAAAAAAAAAAAAAAAAAAAAAAAAAAAAAAAAACAACAACAACAACATTGCCCAATAAAAAAAACAGGATAAAAAAGAATTTATAAGAATTATAATGCTAGGCTAACTATAATGCTAGGCTAACTGGTTACTACAGCCTACAGGCTACTGTACAGTCTGTATACTGTGTACAAGTCTTTCAACTTGTCAAGTCATTTTATAATTTTATTGTTTAATCACCTACATAATATTAGACTTTCATTGCTTAATAAGCTAATATTCATTATCTAATTCAATGTAACAAACTAGCAGTACACTAAATACTCCCAGTGTAATAATAGTACCCAAATTTAATAAACAAAAGTTGCTCTAATTTTACCATTGAGGTTTCTCCCAGTTTTTTCAAAGTTTTTTCTGGGGAAAAACTACAGTGGTAAAAACAACCCTTGCCAACTCTTTCTGTAATTGGTCATATTGGCCATTTTCCCAATGAATAATCGGCAATTTAAGCAAGTTAATCAGTTTTTATATTTATGGGTTTTTAAAAGATGGCTTATACATGCAATGAAACCTGACAATATTTTTGATTTATTTACTCTAAAAATTTTCATTGTCTGGTCATTTACAGGCTAACCATTATTTCTACTTGATTAATAAAAAACAGAAATATAGAAAAACATTTATGAAAAAATAAACAAAACTTACTGAACAAAGAAATACACAATCTTTTCATAATGAAAATAAATGTGGTTTAACCCACTCTCTAAAATAAAATCTACTTTAAATAATTTTAAAAAAAAAACACTAATTTAAGTGAGAATTATCATATTTTCACTCTCTCAGGACATAACTTGTATCTTGCAGACTAACATATATTATCAACTGTACTAAACACCTAGCCTGTTACTTTTAGTAGGTGCAACTGGGACCTTAGATATTTCTCAAAATATGAAATGCTTCTTTGTATTTTTTCACCAACAAATGTGCTATTATGTTTTGGTAGTAGTTAGCAACTATAAATTTAAATAATCCTACAATTTATTTGTGCAAGTAAAATTAATGCTTGTTCTTTTCTTTGTGATTCCAATGGTCCTTCATTACTCTTTCTACACTAAAAGCAAATTCATCAAATAAACTGGAAAAAATCAAAGGTAAACTTGTAGATCATTCGCAGAACTAACTAAAGTTCTATTAAATCCCTTCTAATATCCGAAGTTCCTACAATTTTCAAAATTTCTCATGTCCATTCCTTTATTTTTGTACAATTTTAATTTGAACCTGGGATCTGGTGAAGCCTGAAGACATACACAAAGATTTGCTTCAAAATATGCTTTAAAAAAAATTTCTTGATAAAGATCATTTTTCAATTATAGTTTCAATTCCAATTTAGTTACTACTTGTTGAAGCTTATAAGTCTATCCATTGTCTGAATTGAGATAATCACTGAAATAGCTTCTTTCTAATATGCTTCCACAATAATTTCTTCATGGGGTTTTACAAATTAGGGCCTATATAAAATTTTCTGCAAGATCTCACCAATAAGAAGTTTACACAGACATATTAGTATCTATAGTACATATAACAAGTGCATCCATTGTTTAAAGCTTCTTTCCAGAATGTAACAGAATACTGAATTCTAATGCATAGACACATCCTGAATTAATTAATGCTTCTTTAAATCTAGTTACAATAATTCTTATGTTTAATGTATAACATTATAACATAAATGCTACAATATAAATGTGATAATTATATACAATATAGAGAAAAAAAAAAAAAGCAATAAGCAACCATTTAATTGTTAATTGGCCAATTTGCTTCTCAGTAAACCTCTACTTTAAACTAAATTACAGTTTGATGTAAATCATATGAAAAATTATATATATGAAATATTATACATTTTCATATTATCAAAGTAAAAATATATAAAGTAATGAAATGCAATGCTATAAAAGTTTGGATAATAGTACTTTATGAATTTCAAAGACATTGATGTGATTTGAAACAATTTCACTCTGTGACTGGCCAATTGATTTAAATCTAACGAACTTTCATTCGGAAACAGAAAATTAGATGGCGTCACCACCACATTTCTTCATTTACTTGAATTTGGAGAGTAGCAACATACATCAAAATTTATGGCAAGCAAAACTGCTATTCAATTTCATTACTTATTATATCTATACTTCGATATTATTCAA
>SEYY01000620.1:0-22500 GCA_009176605.1 Armadillidium nasatum
GAAGGGGACCCTTCTCAACCCTCTAACTATCGTCCAATTTCTTTAACCTCCGTTCTTTCTAAAGTTTTCGAATCTATCCTCAACAGGAAGATTTGGAAACATCTCAATTCTTCTAATCTTGTCTCTGATCGCCAGTATGGTTTTCGTAAAGAACGTTCTACTGGTGATATTCTTTCCGTACTTTCTGACTCTTGGTCCTCCGCTCTCCGGGGTTTTGGTGAGTCTTTCGCCGTGGCGCTAGACATATCGAAAGCCTAAGATAGAGTCTGGCACAAAGCTTTGATTTCTAAACTTCCCTTCTTTCGGTATCTATCCTTCTCTCTGTGACCTCTCTAATTTCCTTTCCCGCCGTTCTATTGCAGCTGTTGTAGACGGCCACTGTTCATCCTATAAATCTATAAATGGTGGTGTTCCTCAAGAATCTTTCCTATCCCCAACTCTTTTTCTAATTTTCATCAATGATCTCTCTATTACTTCGTCTCTTATACAGTCCTATGCCGATGACTCCACTGTTCATTATTCCTTTCAATTTGAAAGACATCCCTCCCAACAGCAGTTGATAGATTCAAGAAGGATGTCCTTGGAGCAACTGACCTCTGATCTTTCTCGTATTTCAAATTGGGGCAGAGAAAACATGGTCGTTTTCAATGCCTCAAAAACTCAGTTCCTCCATCTTTCCACTCGACACAATCTTCCACACAACTATGACAACTTCTTCGTAAACCCTCAACTCAAACCTTCATCTGTTCTCAATATTCTCGGTGTTTCTTTTTCTCTTGATCTTTCTTGAAAAGATCATATTACTTCTCTCTCTCTAAACAAGCTTCTAAGAGATTGGGTGTTCTGAGGAGCCTTCGTAGTTTTTTACGCCACCCCAGTTGCTTGCTCTGTATAGGGGTGTTGTTTGCCCCTGTATGGAGTACGCCTCGCATATCTGGGTTGGTTCCACACATACAGCTCTTCTGGAAAAGGTGGAGTCTTGGGCTTTTCGTCTTATCAACTCTTCTGCTCTTACTAACTTCTCCAATCTTTTTCTTCCCGTCGAATTGTTGTATCACTCTCTCTATACTATCGCTATTACAACGGACATTGCTCTTCTGAACTCTCACATCGCATACCTCCTCCATGGAGAAGGGCTTGTGCGACACGACTTTCTACACAGTCTCGTCCTTTCTCTGTCCAACTCTCCGACCCCAGACTTAACCGCTATGCTCACTCTTACATGTACTTTACTGCTAAATTCTGGAACACATTCCCTTTTTCTGTTTTCCCAACTTCCTTTGACTTGCACACTTTTAAACGCCGTTCATCGTGTCACGTCGGCCATTAGCGACCCGATTTCGAATGCTCCCCAACTCTGGTGGATTATGATAGGCCTTTGGCCTTTGCCCACCGGAAGAGACATAATATATATATATATATATATATATATATATATATATATATATATATATATATATATATATATATATATATATATATATATATATATATATATATATATATATATATATATATATATATATATATATATATATATATATATATATATTAGTGATGGCATCCGCATCCGCATCCGCATGCGAGGATGCGGAGCATCCGCACAAAAATCAACATCCGCATCCGCATCCGCATCCGCATTTTCGAAAATTCAACATCCGCATCCGCATCCCATCCGCACTTTCGGAAATTCAACATCCGCATCCGCATCCGCATCCGCACTTTCAAAAATTCAACATCCGCATCCGCATCCGCACTTCTCCAAAATTCGACATCCGCATCCGCATCCGCAAATTAGAAAATATGACATCCTATCCATCACTAATATATATATATATATATATATATATATATATATATATATATATATATATATATATATATATATATATATATATATATATATATATATATATATATATATATATATATATGCGAATTGTAGATCAAGAGTGAAGGTGAAGAGAGAACTATCGGATTGGTTTAGCATAGGAGTGGGATTGAGACAGGGGTGTGTAATATCTCCATGTTATTTAATCTATTGATGAATGGTTTACTTAGAAAAATGGAGAGAGAAGGGAAGAGTATTACGTTGAGAAATATGGAGGGTGAATGTGAAGTGAATGTTTTACTTTTTGCAGATGATGCGGCATGTGTTGGCGGCAGAATCTGGAGAAAAGATGAGAATACTTGTGAGAGAGTTTGAAGGGAAGTGTGCAAACGCAGATTGGAATTCAATCCAGCGAAGAATAAAGTTATGAGGATTGGAGGTGGGGATGAGGAAATGTGGAGGGAGGAATTGGTTTGTAGAAGTGTGAGAATGGAAACTTTTGAGGAGGTGAATGAATTCAAATATCTAGTAATGTTGGGTGGAAGGTAAGGGTGGGACGGAAAAAGGAATAAAGAACAGAGTGGTAGAAGGAATGAAAGTATTGGGGGGCCTAAGAAAAGTATGAAAGAAAGGAAAAATTTCGAAAGAAATAAAGATAAGAATGTTTGAATGCATGTGTTCACCTTCTGTATTGTATGTGTGTGAAACATAGATGATAAGTGCTCGGTCGAGAAAAAGTTTCAATATCTTTGAGATGAAAGATTTGAGAGCGATATATAAATTGAGAAGGATTGATAGGATTAGAAATGAAAGAATAAGGGAGATGTGTAAATGGAAGAAGGGTGTAATTGATAGAGAGGAGGAGGATGTGTGCTAAAATGGTTTGGACATATGTGAAGAATGAAAGAGAACAGAATGGTTGGCAAGGTACGTAGATCCGATGTAGATAGGGGAAGGGTAGGGGGAGGGGAAGGCCGAAGTTGAGATGGATGGATGGAGTGAGAGTGATTTTGATGGAAGGAATTTGAGTTTAGACGAGGGTAGAAGATTTGTGGAGACAGAGATGGAGGGAGGTGGTGAAAGCGTTGAAAGGTAAGAATAGTTATATTTGTAAGGGAATTGTGGCGGGCACCACCTCACGAAAGTGGGAAAGGTGATGGTGAAATATATATATATATATATATATATATATATATATATATATATATATATATATATATATATATATATATATATATATATATATATATATATATATATATATATATATATATATTATTTGTTAATAAACCCTAAGATTAACCAATGCACATCACTAAAATTACACTTTGTTACTA
Organism: Armadillidium nasatum; assembly: GCA_009176605.1. Classification (NCBI taxonomy): domain Eukaryota; kingdom Metazoa; phylum Arthropoda; class Malacostraca; order Isopoda; family Armadillidiidae; genus Armadillidium; species Armadillidium nasatum. Next base: position 3,169 of record SEYY01000620.1, read on the forward strand.
CATACCAACGGAACAACAATATATCTTCAACAAGCTTTCGCTTCCTGTTAGAAGCCTCTTTCAGGTTGAAATGATGTGGCTGCTCTGTAGAATGTTTCTCATGTCGTCCAATACTATGGTTGGTTGTTGATTAAGTTTTTGTAGTAGGGTGACTGGAGCATCATGGAGTTTTGTAATTGATCTATTTTGTAGTCTCCGGTGTTTTGATTATAGTTTGGGATATTATTTATGCAGAAGGATTCAGCAATTCTTCTTTTATTATAATTATTTATGTTTTTGATGATTCCACTATTGTTAAGGTTTATGAAGTGGTTTTTATTTTGTCTATGTTGAGTGAGAGCGGAGTTTTGATTGTCTATATTTAAATCGTGTTTATGTTGATATTGTCTTCTCTTAAAGTCTGTAGTTTCACCTATGTATTTTAGGTTGCAATTGGAGCAAGGGATGTGATATATGCAGGGGGGGTTTGGGTTAGGAGATTTAGGGGGTTTAAGGACCTTTTTTTAATATAATGTTGTTTGAAGGTACCAGGGTTATGTTTTGTGGAATGACTTTTTTAATATGTTGTGTGTTTATGTGGGGTATAGGTAGAAAGTTTTTTGTGTTGTTTTCGTTAGTTTCTATTGAGTAGAATTTTGTTTTAGCTTTATTGTATGATTTATTAATGATGTATGTAGGGTATTGTAGTTTTTTGAAAGTGTTTTTTAAGAAATCATTTTCAGTTTTTAAGTAGGCAGGGGAACAGATTTTAAATGCACGGAGATAAAGTGATGAAAGGGTGGCTATTTTAATATTTTTTGAGTGTGCTGAATACCAGTGTATGTAGCTTGGTGAAGATGTGGGTTTTCTATATATTGTGTATGATGGTTTGGTGGTTATGGTCCCATATGATAAGTGTATCTAAGAAAGGTAAGGAGTTTTGAGTAGCGGGTGGGGTTTCTATAGTGAATTGAATATTTGGGTGAATGCTATTTATGTGGTTTAAAATGGTTGTGGGATTGATTGAGGTGGGGATGGCAGCAAACACATCATCGACATATCGGAGCCATGTGGTATTAGTAAGGAGGGGATGGGGATGAATGTAATACTGTTCGATAAGTTCCATGTATAAATTACTAAGCATGGGTGATAAGGGGGAACCCATACTTAATCCTTGTTTTTGTTTGTAAAATGTTTGATTATATTGGAAGTAATTATGTTCGAGGGTGAGGAGAATGAGTTGTTTTAATATAGGGAAGGGGTATTGTAAATTGATGCTGTTTTCATTGATGTAGGTAGTTAAAAGTTGGAGTAGATGTTCAACAGGAACCGAAGTGAAGAGTGAGATAACTCCATGATGCTCCAGTCACCCTACTACAAAAACTTAATCAACAACCAACCATAGTATTGGACGACATGAGAAACATTCTACAGAGCAGCCACATCATTTCAACCTGAAAGAGGCTTCTAACAGGAAGCGAAAGCTTGTTGAAGATATATTGTTGTTCCGTTGGTATGTAGTAACAAAGTGTAATTTTAGTGATGTGCATTGGTTAATCTTAGGGTTTATTAACAAATAATACATAAAAAGAGAGTGTTCATAACTCTAATACTGAAATAATATATATATATATATATATATATATATATATATATATATATATATATATATATATATATATATATATATATATATATATATATATATATATATATATATATATATAATTATACATCCGCATCCGCATCCTCATCAAAATTAACATCCGCATCCGCATCCTCATCAAAATTAAAATCCGCATCCGCATCCGCATCCGAACTTTTCAAAAATTCAAAATCCGCATCCGCATCCGCATCCGCACTTTCGAAAATTCAACATCCGCATCCGCATCCGCATCCGCACTTTCGAAAATTCAACATCCGCATCCGCATCCGCATCCGCACTTCTCCAAAATTCAACATCCGCATCCGCATCCGCATCCGCAAATTGGAAAATATGACATCCGATCCATCACTAATATATATATATATATATATATATATATATATATATATATATATATATATATATATATATATATATATATATATATATATATATATATATATATATATATATATATATATAATATATATATATCCTCTGGTGGTCAAAAACCTGAGGTATACCAATTTCCACTAGAGTGGGGAATTTCTTAAACGTGGTGGATTTTATGTCTACATGTGCGGACATACTGCGTTTGAATGTGTGCAAGTCAATGGAAGTTAGGAAAATAGGTAAGGGGAGTATTTTCCAGGTGAAATTAGTAGAGTACATGTAAGATTGAGCATAGCGGTTGAGTCTGGCGTAAGAGAGTTGGACATAGTATGGATGAGACTGTATAGAATGTCGTATCACTCGAGCCTTTCTCAGTATAGGATGGATGCGATGTTAGAGTTTAGAAGAGCAGTGTCCGTTGTAAATTCGATAGTATAGAGAGAGTGATACAACCATTTGATGTGCCGATAGAGATTGCAGAGAGGTAGTAAGAATGAAAGAGTTTATGAGATGAAAAACCTTAGACTCCTCCTTTTCCAGAAGCGTTTGAATGGAACGACGAACTGATGCGAGAAAACACGTATATGAAGAACAAGCAACTAGGGTGAAGTGAAAAAAAATTCCGAAGTAGCCTAAACACTCAACCTCTTAGAAGCTCTTTTAGAAAGAGAAGTAATGTGATCCTCCAAGAAAGATCACTCCGGAGAATTTTACCCGAAGACCATCACTTACATGCATTAAATATGATGATTGTACAAGAACGCAATGCGACAGTCTTGTTACGTTGCAGGAGTTGAGAGAGAATATTCTGCAACATGTTCAGAAAGATGCAATATTACTATTTTGTGCAATGGCTAAGATCATTTTCACTTGAGTAGCTATGTAATCATCCAAACAAAAGTTTCGTTACTCGAAAGACTCTTGCACTCCGTGCAAGTGAATGTGTAGAACGTTGTGCTGATGTTGGCCTCATGGGTCATTATTTCTTTTCGCTCTAATGGTTCTGTTGCAAGCACTCAAACAGTAAAGGCAAATCTCTTCAGTTCCCTATTCTCTTCTAATTCAACTCTGAACGACTCCGGAAATCCTCCTCCTACTTCTTCTCCTCTTAGATGTCCCATGCCTTTACTTGTGATTTCATTTGATTAGGTGCATGGGCTTTCGAAGTCCAGGAACGTTAGGAAGGCAAGCGGCCCGGATGGCATTCCTCCCCGAGTTTTATGGGAGTGCGCCTCGGAGCTGTCTCCGTCCCTCGTTCAACTTTTTTCTCTATGCCTCAATACTGGTACTTTCCCTCAGTGTTGGAAGCGTGCATTAGTGCAACCTATCCCGAAGAAAGGTAGCTGCTCTGATCCTTCCAACTATCGCCCTATAGCTCTCACTTGTATTCTGTCTAAGATCTGCGAAACCCTTCTCAACTCTCATTTCTTAGATCATCTGTAATTCCATTCCTTTCTTTATCATCAGTATGGCTTCCTATCTCACAGATTTATGGTCTTCTGTTCTCAGGGACCATGGGGAGACTTGTGTGGTGGCGCTTGATATGTCTTAAGTCATTTATTTGAACAACTGTCATGCGTCAATGCTTTCCAAGATCCCCATGTTCTCTTTGATTACTAATGTCTAGCTTTCTTTCTTATCGTTCTATTTCGACTGTTGTTGATGGGGCGACCTCTTCTTCACTTTCTGTCTCCTACTCTATTCCTACTTTTGATTAATGATCTCTGCTGCTCATCTAACCCTATCCATTCATATGCTGATGACTCGACCCTTTATTCTTCTACTCATTTCAAATCTGCTTCCTCTTTTGCATCTAAAGTTGCCTCTCATCTTCAACTTTCCGATTCCATTCTTGCTGATCCAAATAGAAATTCCCAGTGGGGTCTTCTTGTGAAATTCAACTCTTTAAAACTCAACTTCTTGAAATCTCCCTCTCAAAAACACCTCCTAACTTTTTTTTTGAACTTTAACTCCTGTTGACAGTATAAACATCTTTGATCTCATAAACAAAAAAGTCTTGTAAACCCCACATGAGAACGGTTGCTAGGGCTGCCTCAAAGAAGCTGGGAGTTCTGTTTAGGCTGGGAGAATTTTTTCTTTGTATGGAATACTTTTCTTATATCTTGGGTGACTCAGGTTTCACTAGTCTTTTGAATTGGGTTAACTCAAAGGCTAAAATACTTATAAATTGTTCCGCTCTTTCTATTTCACTTAGGTACTACAGCAGCAAATGCTCGAGAGAACTGTCAACTCTTATTACTCCGCCTTTACGACGGCCTCGTAAATTTTGTATTAATATAGGCTACTCCAGGCTTGTCCGCTGTGAAGCCGCCTCCTTCCCAGCCACCTCAGTTTTATAGAATTCTCTCCATCTTTTGTGTTTCCTGCGAAATTTAATCTCACTTACTTAATATATATATATATATATATATATATATATATATATATATATATATATATATATATATATATATATATATATATATATATATATATATATATATATATATATATATATATATATATATATATATATATATATATATATATATACATATACATATATATATATATTTATATAAAATTTGACATCCGATAAATTGCACATTATACCACACACGCACGCACACACACACACACACACACACACACACACACACACACACACACACACACACACACACACACACACACACACACACACACACACATACACACACACACACACACACACATATATATATATATATATATATATATATTATATATATATATATATATATATATATATATATATATATATATATATATATATATATATATATATATATATATAATTTATATAAATTCATCAGTTAAATTAGCAATTAATGTGAATTTTAATTGATATCAGGCAATTTTATCCGGATATCAGGCTGTACAGTAAAAACTGGATATCCGGTATCCAGTTTATGAAATTTTTCGGATATCTGGTTAAATGGCAAATTCACTATCTGGCCCATCCCTTATATATATATATATATATATATATATATATATATATATATATATATATATATATATATATATATATATATATATATATATATATATATATATATATATATATATATATATATATATACACTGTATAAGCTAGTACTTATTATTAATTATTGATAAAAACTAAGTAAAAACATTTAACCAATGAAAATGGAGAAAAATTGAACTCCAAACCTCACTCCCCGTTAAGGGCATCCCTTACGGCTTACAGCCCCACCACGATAGGTAAGTATAGAGGTGAACCCTAGTCAGGGATGCATCTGCTTTTCAGGGTGCGTTTCACTCCTTCTTGGATCACCTACCGAGCCACCTATGAGCCATTACCTATATTAAAAATAATTAAAATATTAATTTTTTTTTTAAAAAATCCAAAAAATAAATAAAATTATCTTAAAATTATTGAGTTGTTGAATCGTTATACTTCATTGTCATAAATAATTGGAGTGTTGGCTTGTTTCTATCCTTTGACGAGTTGAATATTCTTTTTTAATTCGTTGCTGTGAAAATAATTCTTAATTTCTTGTAATATTTCTATATATGCACTGTTAATATTGTAAATGTTAATGAAAAATATAATGTGTAATAGATAAAAATGTGAATAAGAATGTGTACTCTCATATAATGTATAATATTTGTATTTTGTTATTCATTTTATTATTAAATGTTGATTTTTTGTTTATTGTTTTTTCATGTTACTTGTAAAAAAAATGGAAATATGATATGGTGGTGAGATAATACTTTTGTATTTATATATTGAAAAATATTGAAATAAATATTATGAATAATCCCAGAATGACCTAGTGAATATAATGTGATGGTTATTTTTGGTAAATGTTTCTGTTTTGTTAAATATTTTTAGCTGCTTACAAGCCAAAGTTTTACCTATTCTCGGGTTTATAAGGGTATTAGCTGTATGTTTGTATGTACCCTTGAACTTTAAGTTGGTGAAACTGCAGTCTTAGAAAATGTTTTTGTGGTAGTTAAGTTTTTAAGCTTTCGAAAAACCTAAGTTTTACTTATTTAAGGTTGGGCATATTTGTGTTAATATTAAATGAGTTGGATTAATACACTTCACTAGGCTCAAATTCTGGTATTTTTTTAAGATTGTATAGGTTAAACATCATAGAAAGATTGTTTTGCTATAACCACATCTATATGTATATAATATGTTATGCATTTATACATCTTAGGGTATGTTGTTTTCATCTGAGTGTGCTTATTTATGTGTTTTTCAGTGTTATTAATATAAAAATCTCTTTGTCTGGTATAAAACACATTCATTTGACAAGTCAAATGTATTTATATTGCCTAATGGGGATAGAGGAAATAAACATTAGAACGTTAGAAAATGTGTTGGGTTATGATTTTGTTAGTTGCTTGTACTTGTTGAAGATAATTTGTTGGAAAGTATGTAATTGATCGTATTACGGCTTATGTTTGAAGAAAAGTGTTATTAAACCTGATGAGATGGTCCTTAAAAAGTGCGTAATTTATGTATTTTGCAATAGCGTGTATGCTTATGTAGCTTTACATTTGTGTGCATGGATCTATGTATGTGCCACATATGGTCATTGATATTTAAATGTTTCGTTCAATAAGGGTTTCTATGAATTATTAATATAATAGGATAAAAATAATAATAACAATAATAACAATAATGAAAATAATATTAAAAGATAAATATATGATAAAATATCTGATATTTAGTAAATGTTAAATTAAATACAAAAGATATATGTAATTCTGAAAACTTTTCATGAAAATAAGAAAAACGTAAATATTCAAAATAAAATGTTTTATAACATTAAATTTTTCACATATATATATATATATATATATATATATATATATATATATATATATATATATATATATATATATATATATATATATATATATATATATATATATATATATATAATATATAATATATATTATATTAATATATTTTTTTTTTTTTTTTTTTTTTTTTTTTTTTTTTTTCATATATATATATATATGTATATATATGAAAATTTTAAGGTTATAAAACATTTTATTTTGAATATTTACTTTTTTCTTATTTTCAGGAAAAGTTTTCAGAATTACATATATCTTTTGTATTTAATTTAACATTTACTAAAGATCAGATATTTTATGATACATTTATCTTTTAATATTATTTTCCTTATATTATATTATATTATATTATATATTATATATATATATATTATATTATATTATATATTATATATATTATATATATATTATATATATTAAAGCAGTAGAAATATTTTCCAAAATAAAAATGCATTAAACAATGTTAGTTATTTTACAAAATAGACCAAATTAAAAAAAAAAAGAAAAAAAAAATGTATGAAATACTTTATTAAAACTGATTTTATAAACTGGTAATATTTAATGTTGTCACTCGCTAGCGAATGAAAAAAATTATCAGTTTGTATAGTATCAATGCAGTTAATACAGCATTTATGTTAAGTAGAATTTTGAAATTTGAGGATTCCGATGTTTGATATGGATAGAAACCTATGTAAAAGTGAATTGTTAACAAATTACTAACTTCGGGATGCTATGTAATGTTAGGGTTATACTGATTTTTACCTTTGAATAATATGAATACTGTGATACCCTGTAAAGATGTCTCTAGGATAGTGCCTCAGTCTTAGCCCCCTATGGATACCGAGAATTTTTATAATAGAAATACAGAGTATTTCAGTCTTTGATATGGCAATGTTCGACAGAAAAACATAAGGGCTGTGATGTATTATGACTCTTAACAAATAAATGAAATATATATATATATATATATATATATATATATATATATATATATATATATATATATATATATATATATATATATTATATATATATATATATATATATATATATATATATATATATATATATATATATATATATATATATATATATATATATATATATTAAATTAAAGAGCACTAATCCCACTCGCATTCTAAAAGAATATTAAACTCTTTAAAACCATTAAATAAAACGATAAAAAGTAAAAAAAATTAAAACTCCAGACTATTACTTTTTCACACAGAAGTAAAATGGCTTTCAAGAGGAAAGGTGCTAACAAGGTTGTTTGAATTGAGACATGAAGTTCAGTTTTTTTTTTTTTTAAGATCATCATTTTAAGTTGGGCTCTAAATTCTATGAATGTCAATGGCTTCAAAAGCTTGCCTACTTGTTCGGATATTTTTTTTGGAAATAAATAAACTTCTTAGGATTACAGAACAGTTCCATAAATATCTTTAAATTGTCTGACAAAATTGAGTGTATGATAAAAAAATTGAACTTTTGGGAATGTTGTATTATTAAAGACCAGTGTGAAGTTTTCGAGAAACTTCATAGTTTCTTATCTGAGAACGAGTTGAATATGTCAACTGAACTAAAAAATAGCATTATAGCTCACTTACAAGGACTTAAAATGTCATTCAGACAGTATTTTCCCAAGCGAAATAGTGAAGATAACTGGATTTCAAATCCTTTCAGCGATTTATTCTTTGAACAGGCTGAAAAATTATCAGTTTGTGAAAAAGAAAAATTGATTGAACTTTCAACCGATTTCTCTCTACAATCTGAATTCAAAAAAAGAAATCTCCTTGAGTTTTGGGCAACAGTAAGAGAAGAGTACCAAGAACATAGTGAAAAGCAATAAAATATTTATTGCCATTTACGTTCACACAACTTGTCGAAAAGAGCGTTTTCATTTTATGCATATATAAAAAATAAATACCGTAACAAGCTTAACGCTGTTCCCGACTTGATTGTATATTTGTCGTCATTTGAACCCGATTTTAGAAAACTCTGCTCCATGAAGCAATCTCAAGGATCACATTGAAATTTATTAACATCTGTGTTTGAAACCTTGCATGTCAAGATGAATCGACATTGTAAGACTTCCCTGTGATAATCCCACAATAGGAAATAAGAATAATAATAGTTGTGGTAAAACTCACGTTTAGTGTTGAATCCAAAGGCGAGTTGATGATTTTCTTGAAGATGATCAATGTGGTTACTCAGTCCTCTTGATGGACGGAGGCGTTGAAGGAGTTTGAAGTTGAAGAAGTTGAAGGTGCAATCTGATATATTTTTTTTTTTTTTAACGAACAGAAGCCCTCAGGACCTCTGCTAGGGCAGTGCGGATCAATAAAAGGAACAGCTTTGGTAGATTTAATAAAAATTCAAAGACAAGGTCATTGAAAAACAAAAAAAAACAAAATCGTTTAATTGTTGAAAGATGGCTAAGGAATATGAACAAGAAATAATGATGTTATCAGAGTTTGAGCAGAACAATAAAGAAAGATCTGTTCATGAAGAACAACGCAGAACAGGGAGTTGGGTTGTAAAGAACTGACGGGTATGTTGATTTCTTAATGACTGTCAATTAAGAAGACACCGGTCGTCAATTCAATAAAAGAAGGAGAACTAGGAAGTTGACTGATAACTTAGAACCGGTTATAGTTGTAGTAGTTCCAGAGTTGACAAATAAACTCCAAAGTTGAAACTAAAAATCAGAAAAATTTATGATATTTTGATAAATTTATCAATTAAAACTTTTAAGACAAATAATTGCATTAAAACTCACGTATTGGCCAGAGTGGTTGGCTCCAATACTTGAATTAAATCTTTATAGTTGAGAGTTCGTAAAGGTATTAATTCTTGTAGTTTTATTTTCAACTTAATTTGTGATAGTTATTTTTATATTCAAAGTAGAGTTAATTTTATGTTAAATTTTAAGTTATAAAGACAGGTACAGTCGTCAACAGTAGTTCGTTCCTATTAAGCTGGAAATAAATATTTATATGAAATGGAGATTATCTCAGGTTCAGCCAATCACAGTTCAATTAAGCCCTTCTCAATGTTTTTATTTTATTTTTATTCAAAATTGAGCTTTTATGAAACGATTTCCATTTTATATAAATATTTTTTTCCAGCTTAATAGGTACGAACTCTTGTTGACGACTGTACCTAGTGAAGAAAATAAAAGTTAGAAAAACAAGCTACAAAAATGTAAAATAATTATCTGTTAATATTTTGTAGTCAGAATCCCTCTTTTTATTTTCGTGGTCAATCATCAGTTTCTTTCTTCACCAATAACTATTGGGAAGAAAAGAATAAGAACGTTAGAATGGCACATTCTCACACCCCCTTACCAAAGTTGGTCTCGGTTATTTAGAATGACCAACTTTATAGATGGCAAGTGGTAGTGTGAAGATGATGTCGTGCCAAGGAAAAAGTTGATGATGAAGAAGATTGGAGTGTTTTATTGAAGAATGACTGAAAGTTCCCTAACAACCAAAATACACCTCACCCCTCTAAACCTAAGTAAAGAACAATCCAGAGATGAACAGTTATTATCTTTTTTTACTCCGTCATGTGATTATGATGATTCGGAGGAAGTTAAAGGTTGTTCGTCCATGGCCATGGAATCTACGAACGCTTAAGAGATTTATACCCTTGTCTCCGAATTACAAATTCCATGTGATGACATTGGATGTAAGAAAATGGGTGAGATGCTGCCCTAAGAGTAACAAGTTCGCGCCTGAGTTGCACGAAACAAAAATGTTGGTCTCATTTATCTGCTTTAGCTGTTCCTTTATTCTTTCCAACACCCCTACCTCTGAGGTGCCTAAGAACAACAGTCCTTGCATCTTGTCTACTCTCAAACTGAAAAACATTATATTCTTATAGAACATATAAAAATTTTACAATAATATAAGCAGTATTTCATTATATGCATAAAATTTCATTTATTAGTTTTGTTTTTAGTTGATTAATATATTTCATTTATTAGTTTTGTTTTTAGTTAATTAATATTTTTCTATTAGTTATTATTTTTACTACTATTAATATCATATTACTTAGAAAAAAGGTAGAAATTTTTTTAATCTAAATAACATCTATAGTAGTATTTTAGTACAATTAGGGTAGTATATACCTGATATTATATTTAACAAACTAAAATATATAAAGTTTATTAATTTAAACAATTACAGTAGTAATTTTAGTATTAAGTTAGTATAGATCTAATATTATTTTATTAACTAGAAATACACTACTTTATATATCATTTTTATTTAATATATTTCTTTTTATTTTCACTCATCACAATTTATTTTTAATTCACTATTATAATTTTTATTATTTCACATCACTTTTATTTATCATTCACTCGCACTTATCTTTTTCTTTGCGTTGACGATATTCCAATGGGTGATCCATGATGTGACTATGTTGTGGGGCGTCTCCTTGAGATCGTAATCGTCGTGGAGAAGGCTCTTCCTCAGGTGAATCCATCCTCGTTAAACCGGTGATGTTCATCTGTTGCTCTTCATCCCTTGACGATGATTCCACAGGTAGTTGTATTTCCATATAATCTTCCTCTTCAATGAAAAACCCCTCCGGATCAAATCCTTCAAACGATACAGCCAAATTACCACCGAACTCATCACTGAAATCCAGTTGATAATAATTGTCAGGTTCTTCCATTATGGTGGAAAGAGCCTTAGGAACAAATCCTTCGAATGAATCCTGTTCTACCGAATAATCTAACGGACAAAACCCTTCAAATGATTCGTTAATTGTTATGTTGAACAGATCCTCTTCTTCCTCCTCTTCTTCTGGAGGTATTGTTAGGTCCGTTTGTGAAAATCTTGAGATATTAATGTCGTTTACGTTAGATATTTCGGCTGATCTGTCTGATCCGGAGTTTACCCGATAATCTGCATTTGTTTCCATCGTTAAGTCAAATGATTCTTGTAAAACTCTGCATGAGTCAGACAAGAAAGTCGAATAATCGGCGTTGATCAATTTAAAAATCTCTTCCTGAGCTTTCATCTGCCGTCTCCTCAACTCCTCCGACAGGTGACGATCCCCTTCTGCTAGTTGATATGAAAAATCATCGTCGTCCTCGTCACTGTCATCCTCAGGTAAAACCGTTGGAGTCGGCGTCGTGTCCGGCAACGACTCTTCATCTGCTATCTCCCCCTGTTCTTCGTTGATTTCCGCATGATTCTGTTGATAATCTTCGTTGTGTTGATTCTGTTGATGTCGGCGGAAATAAGGATTTCGTAAGAGACAGCGGGGAACATCAACCCATTTTCGGAGTTGTGAACGATCGGAAACTGATGAATGCTCCCTTAAACAATTTGTGGAAGTTAACTCCGTTGCAAATTGGGGACTCCTAATGGGAGTAGTTAACCCTTCAACCGTGACTGGCCCCTCAGTCACGGGGTCAATTAGTTTAAAGGTTGCTCTTGATTTCGCACAGGCAAACCTCCAGTGGCATTTTCATTCTCCGCTGTTGATCGTCTTGAAGAGTGCGAATTGGTTCTGTTCCCTCCTTGATTTGGTGGAGAATTACTTTGTTGTCTGGGTCTTCGGTTTCTCCATTCCGGACAATGTTTACCCACATGACCGTATTGGTTACATACGGGACAATTCTCCGAAAACCGTCGTTGTTGTTGTTGTTGTGGTTGATTCTGTTGTTGTCTAGGATTTTGTGAACACTTGTAGGACAAGTGCCCACTCTTTTTACAGATGGAACACTTGTTGTTAAGTATGTAACAAGTGTCCTTAGTATGCGTATCTTTATCGCAAAAACTACACCACTGGTTGGTTTGACTTTGTGAAGTTTGTCGCCGTCGATTATCCTGTCTACGGTCATCCGACCGTCCCGAAGAGCTGGAACTTTCGCTACTTTTACGTTGCTTGTTGTCCCGAACGAACTTGGGACTGCGGTTTCCCGTAGTCTTCTTTTGACGTCTTTCTTTTCCTGATGACCGTTTCTCGACTGGTTTTTGTGGAGGCGGTTGGGCATTGGAAGAACTATTCTTCCTATGTTTCACCACCTCCACCCATGACTTCTGCTGGGGTCTCGACTCAGCCACAACCCTAGAAATTTCTATTACTTCAGGAAAGGGTGCTTGTTCATGCCCTTTTAAGTCCTGAAGGTGTCTATCAGCTAGGTTTACCAGCTGATCAAAGGAAACTTTGGTTCCCGAACACCACTCATGATTTCGGAGATAACTGGAGATCTCTTTGTTAATCGAAATTGGTAAGGCTGCAAGAAAACTTGACGTAGTGTCTCATGCTCTTTACAGGCTTCTGGCGAAGTGGTGGGGTAGGCTTTCTTAGCGAGATCCAGTAAACGGATAGCAAAAATCCTGACTGTTTCATTCTTGTTCATTTTGGCAGTCATAAAGTTTTGAACGGCCCGCTCTTGTCTGACGGTGTCCTCGTTGATAAACAAATCCAGTAGACTCTGCTTAATGTCTTCATAAGACTTATCTGCCTTATGGAGTTGATGGTATAGGGCCAAATAAGACGACTGCAAATATGATCCCAAGAGCCTTAACCAGTCCTGTTTTTGGGTTGGGTACAGGATCGAGCAATATTCTTCAAATTCTCTGAAGAATACCTTTAAATATTTCTTCAAATTCTCTGAAGAATACCTTTAAATCTTGGTCCGTATCAGGATTGAATTTTTCGGGTGGTACAACCTTGTTAGATTTAGGCTTATTTAATAGTTGTGCCATCATCGCAATTGCTTGGGAAACCATAGCGTTGTGAGCCTGTTGTGCGGCTAGACTCTCTTCTACGAATTCCCTGAACTGTTTATCCGTCATGTTGTTAGTCGAGATACGGGGTGTGCTTGTGGGGTTCATTCTCTGTTGTGGTTGAGGTATATATTGAGGTAGTGAAGATGGTTGCTGTACTCCTCCGTCAACTTCACAAGCTACTGCTACGGACGGCTTTCTATCCTTTGGACGTACCGACCTTTCTGGTGATGTCGCAGCAGTAGTTGTAACGGGATCTGCACGAGCTGATAATGAATCCATCATCAGTTCATGTCTTTCTTCAAATCTCAATTCCAGATCACGCGAGTATCTAATAACTCCCTCAAGCCTGTCTTGCAATCTATCCACAGCGCGTTAATCTACGGGTTGAAAATCGTGGACAGATGCACCCCGACGGTCATCTACTGGTTCCGGTGTAGACAAAGTGTTATTATTGAATTGGGAAGGTTCATCCCTCGGGTTATCAGTTTGTTGTTCTGGAATGGACTCTGTGTCATTGATGATCGGGAAATGCGCTTCCGATTCAATCAACTGATCCATATACACCTTAGATTCATCATTGTTCATAATATTCCTCTCTGCCATTATTATAGTGGATTTCGTTAATTCGTTCCTTTTAAAGATCCTGGCAGGGTCGCCAATTTATTTTCTTCTGTAAGACTTCCCTGTGATAATCCCACAAAAGAAAATAAGAATAATAATAGTTGTGGTAAAACTCACGTTTAGTGTTGAATCCAAAGGCGAGTTGATGATTTTCTTGAAGATGATCAATGTGGTTACTCAGTCCTCTTGATGGACGGAGGCGTTGAAGGAGTTTGAAGTTGAAGAAGTTGAAGGTGCAATCTGATATTTTTTTTTTTTTTTAGCGAACAGAAGCCCTCAGCACCTCTGCTAGGGCAGTGCGGATCAATAAAAGGAACAGCTTTGGCAGATTTAATAAAAATTCAAAGACAAGGTCATTGAAAAACAAAATCGTTTAATTGTTGAAAGATGGCTAAGGAATATGAACAAGAAATAATGATGTTATCAGAGTTCGAGCAGAACAATAAAGAAAGATCTGTTCATGAAGAACAACGCAGAACAGGGAGTTGGGTTGTAAAGAACTGACGGGTATGTTGGTTTCTTAATGACTGTCAATTAAGAAGACACCGGTCGTCAATTCAATAAAAGAAGGAGAACTAGGAAGTTGACTGATAACTTAGAACCGGTTATAGTTGTAGTAGTTCCAGAGTTGACAAATAAACTGCAAAGTTGAAACTAAAAATCAGAAAAATTTATGATATTTTGATAAATTTATCAATTAAAACTTTTAAGACAAATAATTGCATTAAAACTCACGTATTGGCCAGAGTGGTTGGCTCCAATACTTGAATTAAATCTTTATAGTTGAGAGTTCGTAAAGGTATTAATTCTTGTAGTTTTATTTTCAACTTAATTTGTGATAGTTATTTTTATATTCAAAGTAGAGTTAATTTTATGTTAAATTTTAAGTTATAAAGACAGGTACCTAGTGAAGAAAATAAAAATTAGAAAAACAAGCTACAAAAATGTAAAATAATTATCTGTTAATATTTTGTAGTCAGAATCCCTCTTTTTATTTTCGTGGTCGATCATCAGTTTCTTTCTTCACCAATAACTATTGGGAAGAAAAGAATAAGAACGTTAGAATGGCACATTCTCACAACATTGATCATAAATTCATGCCAGGTAATGTGGTTTATATATATATATATATATATATATATATATATATATATATATATATATATATATATATATATATATATATATATATATATATATATATATATTATTTATTATAATATATATTTTTTAATAATACCAAATACCTTTAAAAATTAGGCCGATTAAATTAAAATACTTGCCTCCATCCCTAATATATATAATATATATATATATATATATAATATATATATATATATAATATATATATATATATATATATATATATATATTATATATATATATATATATATTTATAGATATATATATATAGATTTCCACTTTGTTGAACATCACCTCTCTTTTTCTAGACCTCACCTCTTATTCTTGGTCGAAACTCAGATGTTTGAGCGTTCTGATAGCAAACCCTATTCTGTTTCCTAATACTGTCTCTATCCTCAATTTTCAGCCAGTCGGATGTTATGCATACGTGCGTAACGGTGTCGTTTGTTCTCGTGTCTCTACTTTGAAATCTTCCAAATTTTCAACCTTATGGCTTAGGCTCTCTTACCATTATACGACCAAATTCATTTGTTCAGTTTATTTATCTCCTAATTCTACTGACTATCCTAAATTCTTCGACTATTTAAACTCCAAAATAGAGAACAGTCTCTCTTCTCCTTTCTCTGAAATCATCATATTAGGTGATTTCAATGTTCACCACCCCCAATGGCTTTCATCTAGTTCTCATGATACAGCTGGTGAACGTGGCTTCCATTTCGCTATCCAAAACGACCTTGAGCAGTTGGTGCAGCTCCCTACTTGTATCCCTGATCGTCTTGGAGATGAACCCAACATTCTAGACCTTTTCCTAACTCTAATCCTTCTCCTTATACTGTTAAGCTCTTTCCTCCTCTGAGTTCGTCCGATCACCTTATCTCTGTATTCTCTTCTATCTCTTCAAGTCTTTCGCAGGAAAGACCCTTTTCTATTGAAAGGAAACGTTTGTGGCCCTTCGGTGCCGCAAGCTGGTAGGACTTGCGGTCGTACTTCGATTTCCCGTGGAATGATTATTGCTTCAGTGGGAGGGGTCCATCGGAGTGTGCAGAGCGCATTACCGAGGTGATTCTCTCTGGCACGGAGGCGTACATTCCATATTCTTTCCCTTCTACTAAACCTAACAAACCTTGGTTTAACTCTACTTGTTCTTACGCTATCCGCAGCAGGGATGTTGCCTTCAGGGATTACCGTTATCTTCAAACTCCAGAAACTCAAGCTACTTATATTTCATTCCGGAATGAATCTATCCTTAGAAACACTAAAATTCATTTCCCGGTGGAAAATGCAATAATCTTTCTGGTTCCCCTTCTTCACGTTCTTTCTGGCATTTTGCAAAAAATGTTAACTCTAACTTTGCTCTTCCTCTTTCCCTCCTTCAGTATTTTCCGACGGCAGAACTTCTGTTTTACCTTCTAAAGCTGATCTCTTTGCTTAAACTTTTGCCTCTAATTGAGCCTTAGACGATTCCGGAGCTATTCCTCCTCCTTCAACCCCTCTAACTCAATCATGCCTAAAATTAGAATTTCTTCTAAAGATGTCATTTCTGCTCTCTCTGGGCTTAATACTAAGAATGCGTCTGGTCCTGATGGTATTCCTCCTGTGGTTCTCAAAACTTGTGCTTCTGAGCTTGCACCGTGCCTTGGTAAACTATTTCGTCTTTGTCTCTCTACTTCAATCTTCTTTTCTTGCTGGAAACGTGCGCTCATTCAGCCTGTGAATTTTATTATCTTATATATATATATATATATATATATATATATATATATATATATATATATATATATATATATATATATATATATATATATATATATATATATATATATATATATATTTTTTTTTATTTCTGGTTTTCAGAGGTGCCTTTGCACCTCTGTGTGTGTGTGATAGTAACTGTATGAATGATATGAATGATTTGTTGTTTGGCTCTTGATCCGTAAGCATTAACACTTGCTACATAGTTGTTCCATTAATTGTCAGCACCAATCAAATTTGGATTTCATATGCTTATTTACTGTAATTTAACATATCTTTGTAGAAATTCATACAACCAACTACTTATACAGTTTACATAATTTTGGTGTAATTTATACAATCTCTCCTCCATAGTAATTATGTAATAGCTGTTCCTTCTTGTCGTGTTTTAATTTATGGTGTATTGATTTATTTAGTTTATTTATATATTTCAATTATAATGTTAATTTTAATGCAGTTTAAATCACTAATGTAATTAATTGTTCTTTCTTTTTCACAGCTATATACTCTTGAAAATGATTTAAGTCAAATCGAAACGTAGAGAATAATGTTATAAAAAAATTGTTTATAGTTATTAAATATTGATCAATAATACGTCTAACTCCACCTTAACTTGATGCCATGCTTATTTTTCGTCATAGTATTTGCTATAAAGATTAAGCTCAAGAGGAGCACCAACATTTGCTACTATATATATATATATATATATATATATATATATATATATATATATATATATATATATATATATATATATATATAATATATATATATATATATATATATATATATATATATATATATGAACTTGTGTTTGTGTTCGAGAGAGAATAGACTTATGGAAACCACTGCTGAAGTTTGAAAAATGTAACTCCTATCCCGACCACCTCTATTACTTCTAATACTGTTACTGCTACTACTACAATAATAATAATAATAATAATAATAATAATAATAATAATAATAATAATAATAATAATAATAATAATAATAATAATAATAATAATAATAATAATAATAATAATAATAATGGTAATAAAAATAATAATAATTAATAATAATAATAGTAATTAAAAAATAAAGTCTGAATAGGATGAATATCAAGACTAAAAGGTTCGATAGAGCGAGAAATTAGTATGTATTAGTGTGTTTGTCAGTATATTCACACCTATCTTTTTGAGTCTTAAAGATAGGTAAGATTAAAAATATTGCTACTTCTGTTTCTACCATGATAAAAATAATAGTAGGAATAATAATAATAATAATAATAATAATAATAATAATAATAATAATAATAATAATAATAATAATAATAATAATAGAATTGTGAAGGGGTGAGATGCTAAAGATATGGAGTCTTGTACAAGATGAGTATATGTTTCTATTTATTAATGTCAAGGAAAGAGTAACGAGATACTTAAATATGAACCTGATAATATAATATTGATTTAAAAATGAAAACAGTGTATATAGTAACAGACATAGATATCTAAATGAATATTCTCTGCCGGCTGGGTGCTCGGGAGGAGCGTGCTCACATGTCAAGGAGCGTTTTAAGAAGGAAGATATGTATCCCACAAAACGTAGTTTGGAATTCCAACTCTTTGGGAACATTCAAATAGGTTTGTTATTTTTAATGGGAATAGGGATCCTCACCTTCTATTTATGATCCTTACAGAAGATCGTTTATCCTGGAAAGCAGATGTCTCAGGCTGGATGCTTCCACATAGATTTAACCATCATTGAGAAAGTAGTAGAGTATGGTGTTGTAGAACAACAGAATAATAAAATTGACATCAGTGATTCACTGGTATAGTAAAACAATAAACTTGTCAAAACGAAGGAACTGTTTTAAAGTAATGTATTAATGAAATTAATGTTTAAAAGATGTCAAGTGGTAGTGTAAACAAAGTAATTTTAGTTGGTAATCTTGGTAAAGACCCAGATATCAATACAATGCAAAACGGGACTGAGGATGCATTTTATATTTTTCTGCTTTCTTTTTTGTATTTTAATTTTTTATTATTTATTTTTAGTAATTTTTAAATTATTTTTGATAAATTTGTAATAATTTTTTATTCTTTTAAAATTTTTAATTTTTTTAGTTTTTCAATAATTTTTAAGAAATTTTTATTTAATAATTTTTAATTATTAATTATTTTTAAT
>SEYY01000620.1:27500-35000 GCA_009176605.1 Armadillidium nasatum
CGCATGATTCAATATTTTTCAATATATAGAATCAGAATAGAAACTAGGAACTCAAAATAATTGGATTTTCATTTGGAATCAGAATTGTATTATCCTTATAGTTGGTTACACAACTCTGGTTATTATTATTATTATTATTATTATTATTATTATTATTATTATTATTATTATTATTATTATTATTATTATTATTATTATTAATAATATATAATAATAATAATAATAATAATAATAATAATAATAATAATAATAATAGTATTGAGTTTTTTTGCCTCTCCAAATCTGATTGAAAGAACCAATGAACAACAGAATAAGCTGAGACTTATCATTGATCAGAGACATGCCATATATAATTTATATGTTATGAAGAAATGGGAGTGGAAATGCAGAAGGAAAAAGTGGTTCAGTATGTGAAAGAATAAGCATAGTAATGACATCTTTAGTTGGAGAATTGAAAAGAGAAGGGGTAAAAATGCTTCAGATGAATCACAAAATCACTCAAAGAATGTAAATTGCCATTCAAGATCTCAGAGAAGAGTATTGATATTGACCATTATTATTTTAGTAGTATAAAGAGAGTGATTCAACGATTCTTGTAGAGAGCAATTTGAGGGTCAGTAAGCCTAGGTGAATTATTAAGTTGAGAAACCATAGTTTGTATGCTATCGAAGAGCTTTGTGATTAAATGCAACCTATATATGTGATGTGTATTGCTCTAAAAGATGGATAATGGTCATATATAGAGAAAACCTGGGGTGCAGAATAAATAAATTAATTTATTTTTAATATGTTTATAAAATTTAAATTGTCCTTTATTTTCCTTCAACTATTTGCGAAAAGAAATAAAATAGTCAGAGTGACTTCTTGTCCTTCATAGCCAATCTTTTTAAACTTTGATACTAAGCCAGTAATATCAATTTATTTTTGGTTTTTTCAAAATTTTCGTTTATTTATCTTTAAGAAAATTGAAATATTATTAGTTTGTTAATGTTAAAGTGGATTTAAAAAAAAAAAAAAACATATATATATATATATATATATATATATATATATATATATATATATATATATATATATATATATATATATATATATATATATATATATATATATATATATATATATATATATGGAGAGGACGTAGCACCATAAGAAGCGATGAAAGTATCCCCCATAGGGCTTAACCGCTGGGTGATAGGATGGGCTACACCATTCCGTGTCACTCCGTTACCCTTTGGTTTGTTCCTTTTCGCGTTTCTCCTTCTCAGAGGGTCTCTAGTGTACCCTCGTGTCACATTTGAGTATCTTTACGCCCACTTCTCCTTCCTTAGACACCCTTCAGATGTTCCCACAAATTTGCAAGAGCTTACTCGTACATTACCTTTAAAATATAATTTCAAAATGGTGACACATAAAACTGCCTCACAGATGCTTCGAGGGGCAGCATACAAAGAATGCCCCTCATCCACCCCTTTCCCCATCACCACTTGGGTGTTGATGGCCTCCGGTGTTGGGGTTGGTGCCACCAAGACAAGACCTCTCTGACGACTTGCCCTGGTGCACTGTCTTAATGTTTCATTAACTTCTGCTACATTCGCGGTCTCTTTTCTAATTTCCACATTGTCGAATACAACCTCTCTTCTTCTAGACCTTATCTCTTGTTCTTAACTGAAACTCAGGTGTTTGAATTCGCTGACAGCAAACCCTACTCTGTGTCCTCCTACTGTCTCTATCTTCAATTTTTAGCCAAAAATGGATGTTGCGTATTTGTGCGCTACGATGTCTGTTCTCGTGTCTCTAATTTGGAGTCTTCTGAATTCTTTACTTTATGGCTTAAACTTTCTTGCAACTCTACAGCTAAATTCATCTGTTCTGTCTTCTTATCTCCAAACTCTACAGACTATCCAAAATTCCTTGACTATCTTAACTCCAAAATAGAACACAATCTTTCTTTTTCTCTTTTCTCCGAAATCATCATTGTATGTGATTTCAATGTTTCCCACCGCCAATGGCTCTCATCTAGTTCTCATGATCCAGCTGGTGATGTTGCCTACCAATTTTCTATCCAGAACAACCTTGATCAGTTGGTGCATCTCCCTATCCGTATCCCTGACCCCCTTGGTGATGAGCCCAATATTATTGATCTTTTCCTACTTCTTATCCTTCTCCTTACACTGTCAAAATGTTTCCTCCTCTGGGTTCATCCGATCCCCTTGTTATTTCCGTATCTTGTTCTATCTCCGAGTCTTCTACAAGAATTCCTCACCGCCTTATATATATATATATATATATATATATATATATATATATATATATATATATATATATATATATATATATATATATATATATATATATATATATATATATATATATATATATATACATACAGTGAAACTCCAATATTCGTCATTAATCCGTTCCCGAGGGGATGACGAATATCGAAAAAGACGAATATCGAACAATTTTTTCCCATAGGAATTAACTAAAAATGGATTAATTCGTTTCTCAGCCTCGAATTTTGCCTATCTATTCTTTAACAAAAAAAAAATTTCACTCTCGAATCGATCTCCGAAATCATTTCAAACACTGTACAATTTAACTACAGTACATATTAAATATCGTACTGCCATAAATAATACGTAATACGCACTGTGTAGGCCTACATAAATGCTAAACACAAATAAAATTTTAAAAAGAAATTTACCTTTTGGATGAGAAAAACAATGATTGTTATTAAGAGTTTTTATTTTTAAGGTTATAGGCTTTCGTAGGTAGGACGAATATTGACTTTTCGACGAATATCGAAATAAAAATTTTACGAAAAAACAGGGTGAATATCGAAAAAGACGAATACTGGAGGGGACGAATATTGGAGTTCCACTATATATATATATATATATATATATATATATATATATATATATATATATATATATATATATATATATATATATATATATATATATATATATATATATATATATATACTAGGGATGGAGTGAAGTATCGGTACCGGTATCGGTATCGGTAAGTATCGGTATATTTTTGGGTATCGGTATCGAGCTTTCAGGTATCTGTATCGATTAAAAATAACCGATACCGATACCAGATTTTTTTCATCACTTTGGCTTACATTTTTTGGAATGTTTAATTTCTTTGACTGTAAAGTTTTGAATACCACGAAACATTGTTTTTCTTGATTTTCCAAATTTTCAATAAATTAAATACTAATTAATCGTTAATTTCAATTTTTTAGCTTATATTCTATACCTGTGTAACTGCAGTTCCGATTTTGGTGAAATTAGAACAGCTAACTCTTTCTATAACATAGATCAACTTGTTATTCTAAATTGTTTATTTATTTAATTACTTAATTAATTAATTAAATTATGTAATTTTTTATTAATATTACCTAATATTTTGAAACGTCGTTTCCCGATAATTTTGTTTCCAGAACATTGATATGTTGCTTTCCACTAGAAGTTTATTTTTTCAAATGCACAAAATTGTTTTTGAATTTATTTTCACGCCATTTACTTCTTACTATTTGGTTTGTTTTCTTAAATATTTTATTTTTATTTTAATCCTTAATTAATCCGTTAGTAACATATTAAGATGGTAACCAAGGTAAATGATATATATATATATATATATATATATATATATATATATATATATATATATATATATATATATATATATATATATATATATATATATATATATATATGTGTTTGTGTGTGTTTGTGTTTGTGTTTGTGTGTGTTTGTTTGTGTGTGTGTTTGTGTGTGTGTTTGTGTTTGTGTGTGTGTGTTTGTGTTTGTGTGTGTGTGTGTTTTGTGTGTGTGTGTGGTGTGTGTGTGTGTGTGTGTGTGCGTGCGTGCGTGCGTGCCGGTGCCGGTGCCGGTGCCGGTACCGGTGCCGAAAAAGGGAGACCCCTCTCAACCCTCTAACTATCGTCCCATTTCTTTAACCTCCATTCTTTCTAAAGTTTTCGAATCTATCCTTACCAGTAAGATTTGAAATCGTCTCAATTCTTCGAATCTTATCTCTGATCGCTAGTATGGCTTTTGTAAGAAACGCTCTACTGGTGATCTTCTTTCCCTTCTCTCTGACTCTTGGTTCTTCACTTCGGCATTTCGGTGAACCTTATGCTGTCGTGCTGGACATATTGAAAACTTTCGATAGAATCTAGCACAAAGCTTTGATTTCCAAACTTCCCTCTTTCGGTATGTATCCTTCTTTCTGATTTCCTTTTCGGTCGTTTTATAGCAGCTGTTGTAGACGGCCACCTTTCATCCTTTAAATCTACTAATAGTGGTGTTCCTCAAAGATCTGTCTTATGCTTAACACTTTTCTGCTTTTCATTAATGACCTTATTTGTGTTACTTCATCTCCTATCCACTCATATGCCGATGACTTCACAATTCATTACTCCTTTTAATTTGAAAGACGCCCCTCCCAGCATCAGTTTATTGACGCATGGGGGGGGGGGTAGTCTTGGGGCAACTGACCTCTGATCCATCGCATTTCAAATTGGGGCAGAGAAAACATGGTCGTTTTTACTGCAACCAAAACTCAATTCCTCCATCTTTCTACTTGACACAATCTTCCACACAACTATGAAATCTTCTTCAAAAATACACAGCTCAACCCTTCATCTCTCATTAATATTCTTGGTGTTTCTTTTTGTGTGATCTTTCGTGGAAAAATCGCTTTACTTCTTTTGTTAAACAAGCTTCTAAGAGGTTGGGTGTTCTTAGGTGCCTTCAGAATTTCTTTACACAACCCCAGTTGCTTTCTCTTTACATAGGTGTTGTTCGCCCCTGTATGGAATACGCCTCACACATCTGGGGTGGTTCCACACATACCTCGAAAAGGTGGAGTCTAGGGCTTTCATTTTATAAAGGCTAAAAGTGGAAATACTGTATGAAATGAGTATGTGATGTGGAACCCTTGGTATTGGTTTTAACCTTTCTAATTAGATTAAGGTTTTCTAGGAAAGGACCCATCTAAACCTTATATATATATATATATATATATATATATATATATATATATATATATATATATATATATATATATATATATATATATATATATATATATATATATATATATATATATATATATATATTATTGATGGCATGCGCATTCACATCCTCATCAAAATTAACATCCGCACACGCACTTTCGAAAATTCAACACCTGCATCCGCACTTGACAAAAATTCAACATTCTCATCAGCATCCGCACTTCTCCAAAATTCGACATCCGCATCCGCATCCGCAAATGAGAAAATGTGACATCCTATCCATCATATATATATATATATATATATATATATATATATATATATATATATATATATATATATATATATATATATATATATATATATATATATATATATATATATATATATATATATATAGTGGAATAAAAAAAGGAAACGAATAAACGAGAAAGTACTTGTACATTTGTTAACTTCTACCCTTAGCTTCTAAGCACTTTTTTTTTTTCATTTAATATTGCAATAACATTCATTTTTGTTTGTGAATTAGTTCGTATAGACATGGCATGGAAGCAGAAAAAATAGAAAAATAATATGATAGACTGTTTAGATCTGTTACAACTCAGCCAAATATTTAATTCGCGAATTTTTTTTTTTTATCTTTAGATCAAAATTCCGACTTCCAAATAATTCTCAATGGCTACTCCTTTCTCCCTTTCTGTATCGTAGATTGAGGCACCGTTCTTCTCTAACATGTTTCATGTTCGGTTGTACAGTTGTCAACAGAAGTTCGTTCCTATTAGGCTGGAAATAAATATTTATATAAAATGGAAATCATTTCATAAAAGCTCTATTTTGAATAAAAAGAAAATAAAAACATTGAGCGGCGCTTAATTGAACTGTGATTGGCTGAACCTTAAATGACCCCCATTTTATATAAATATTTATTTCCAGCTTAATAGGAACGAACTTCTGTTGACGACTGTACCTAACGGCTATTATTAGTAATAGTATTATTTGAAATGTTAAAAAATAAGTCAAATTCCTTGTTTACATATGCTATTGTGGCTCTAAGAAAAGCGGTGTGTAGAAGTACTTGTTCTCTTTGCGATAATGCGTATTCAATGAAAAGACGTGGAATGACTTCGTTGAAAAATCATTTAAGATCGATGCCCAAAGATCAGTTTAAGGATACATCTGTCGAAGAAGCACGACAAATAGAAGATGAAGATATAAAAAAATGAACTGCTTCTCAGCAAATGAAATTTAATATTCTAGAATATTTTCATGCTACAAAGTATTGGGATACAACTGATAACAAAACTAAGAGAGGGTATAAACGTATAGCTGAAATAATAGTAATGGATGATCTACTATTCAGATATGTGGAAGATCTTGGATGCTTTAGATTCTTGGGGGAAGTTTTTCCACAATACAAACCGAGATTACGGAATGTATGACTCTATTTTCAATAAAATAAAACAAATAATTGACGGAATAAAGCAATACAATGAATTTGCTTTCACTACAGATGTATGGTCAGTTACTTCATCTAGGGTGTCGTTACTGAGCCTGCTTGTGCATACTATCAACAAGGAGTTTGAGAGAATAAATTTTGTATTAGGTGCTGTACCTTTAGAAGATCGACACAGAAGAATGCATATCAAGTAAATTTGACCAAATGTTGGAAAAATGGGTTGTGTAAATGCGCGTTTCTGGAGCAAACATTCAAAAAGCTATTTTCCTCTCTGGGATAAATATTTGGATTGTACAGTACATAAAATACAGTTAACAATTAAAAGTGGAATAGATTCACAAAAGGAAATAAGTGACCTCATTATCAAATGTCGCACAATTGCCACTCATTTTCATCATTCAACCATGGCTCAATAAAAGTTAAAGAAAATTCAGGAGAGGCTCCAAATACGTATATGAAACGTTGTACATGATTCACCAACAAGATGGCACAGTACTTTGCATTTGTTGAAATGAATTGAAGACTTGAAAGAGTCGCTTTCTTTGTATGCTGCTAGCAAATCCAAAATACCTGTTCTTGTTCTTATCAATTTAGACTATATTGTCTGGATGTGTGAAATCTCAAGAGCTATATGAAGAAATTGCAAAAAAGCTTAGTGAATCAACATCAACAAGTGGGGTGTCATACCTTTTATAGTTAGCCTTAAAACCGCTCATGAAAAAACTTAATGTAAAAAACCTGAAACATCTCGGCAATCATCATCATAACTTGAGGATTATGAGAAGAGAAAGCAAGTCATAAGTTCCATGACGCAAACCTGAAAGCCGAACATAACAGAAGATTTAACGGACTTGAATATATATATATATATATATATATATATATATATATATATATATATATATATATATATATATATATATATATATATATATATATATATATATATATATATATATATATATATATATATATATATATATATATATATATATATATATATATA
>SEYY01000620.1:40000-90000 GCA_009176605.1 Armadillidium nasatum
TACTTCATTAACTATCCACTCCTATGCTGATGACTCCACCCTTCATTACTCCTTTCATTTTGAAAATCGCTCCTCCCTGCAACTGTTAATTGATGCTAGATTATTGGCCTTGGAGCAACTGACCTCTAATCTTTTTCGCATTTCAAATTGAGACAGAGAAAACGTAGTTGTTTTCAATGCCTCAAAAATCATTTCCTCCATACCTCTACTCGAAAATTCTTTCATACAACTATAACATCTTGGAAAACATACAACTCAAGCCTTCATCTGTTCTTAATATTCTCTATGCTTCTTTCTCTCGTGATCTTACTTCTCTTTCTAAAGAAGCTTCTAAGAGGTTAGGTGTTCTGTTGCGCCTGTGTGATTTTTTTACGCCAATCCAATTGCTTTATCTTTATAGGGGTGTTGGAGTGCGCCTTGCACATCTATGGTGGTTCCATCACGCCGCTCTCCTTGAAAAGGTGGAGTTAATGGCGATTCGTCTTAACTCTTCCGATCTCACTAATTATTTCCAATCTATTTCTGCCGGTCGAACTGCTGAGTAACTCACTCTATACTATCGCTAGTACAATGAATACTGCTCTTCTGAACTCTCCAGTTGCATTTCTCTTCCATTGAAAAGGCCCCGTGAAACAAGTCTGTCTATACAGTCTTAGCCTTTCTCTGTCCAACTGTATGACCCGAGACTTAACCGCTGTGCCTAATATTATGTGTACTCTACCGGTAATCTGTAACACATTCCCATTATCTGTTTTTCCAACTACTTTTGACTTTCACACTTTCAAGCTCCGTGTATCGGGACATATCGGCGTTTAACTAGTAGGTTCCGCTATTGCCCCAACCCTTGTGGAAATTAGTAGGCCTATGGTCTTTACTCACCAGAAGAGAATAATTTATATATATATATATATATATATATATATATATATATATATATATATATATATATATATATATATATATATATATATATATATATATATATATATATATATATAGGAACCGACCGGGGCCCCGGCCCCGGCCAACCCCGGCCATTTTCACTGACCCCGGCCCCGGCCCCGGCCCCGGCTAAAAATCAGGGAAAACCGGGGTTGCCGGCCGGGGTTAAAATGGCATGTTATACAATTTTTTTTTTTTTTTTTAAATTTTCAGCCGATTCTGCTGAAACTTTCAGTGTATATAGATTTTTTACCAGTAAGAAAAGTCCATTTCTAGCGTTTTCCCGAGTCTATTACGGTTAAAAGTTTTTTTTTTTTTTTTTTGTGGAAATTTTACCCTTTTTCAATAGAATGGCGGTGCCAAACCACTTTTTAGAATGAGCTGAAAGCTGGACTATTTATTCAAAATTATATGGGCTACAAAAGTCTCTAATAGGTTTTTGTTCCCAGAGTTATAGAAAAAATGTTATAAGCCAAAAACTGACCAACTATAGAAAAATAATTTTTTTGAACTAAAAAAATCCACCTTTTCAGACAAATTCTTTTTTAAAAAATACAATAAAACATTTCCTATTTTTGGTGTGTATAGAGGAGGGGTGGGGCTACAAATTCTTCTATGTACTTTATTCGATGAGATTCGTTGGTTTTGAGATATAGCCTTCAAAAAGGTCCATTTTTGGACAAAAATTTCAAAAATTCCCAAAGTTTGAGAGGCTATATCTCGCTAAACAAAGGGCATTTAAAAATGCACTAAATAAAAATTGTTGCCCTGTTCCTCTTCTAAACAATATTCACAAATAAAAAAAATAGTAGGTTTTTTTTTTTTAAATAATATTTTTCCTCCAGAAGGGTACGATTTTTGCAAATTTTTTTTCAAGTGCTTATAACTTTTTTCTAGACGTGATATCAAAAATCTATTCCCACCAATGCAAGAAATTGGGGCAAAGGTATTCAGTTAAAATTTTCAGCTCATGTGGACCAGTGGTTTGACCCAGTTATTCATTTTTTTCAACTTTGGATCCAAATAAGTTTCAAACCGTTATAGACTCAAAAAAAATGCTCGAAATCAACTCAGAACTTCGTGAAAAAATTCACATCCTTTTAAAATTTCAGCTCAATCAGTCAAATAATAAAAAAAATTTCAAACAAAATATTAGAAAATTAAGATTTTTTTCTTTTCTGTTTCTTTTGACCGCTCCTTTTCTGCTAGTGAATGTTCATCTTTGTGTTTTGATTTTAGATACTCCAAAAAGATTTGGTTGAAATTTTTTTTATTTGTAGCACCCGGAGGTTCTCTTCTAATTTTCTGACTGCAGATGTTACATTTAGCTATTTCGAGCCTATCCTGAAACATTGTAAAGTATTCAAATACTGCAGAAGCTGATCTTTTAGCCATATTGACTGAAAGTATAAACAAAATAATAATTTTTAAATAATGCAGCTAAATGATACAAGTTTGATACATGGCAATAAAATAACAATGATATGTATAAATACAGGTTAAATTGATAATTTTATATCTTACATTTTTTCAAACTTTACCTTTGGGTCTTACCTAGGTAAACGTGTTAAATCACTATTATGAATTAGAATAATTTTTTTTTTAATTTTTGTACTTTTTTTAAACTTTAAATATAGAGAAAATGCATATAATCATTAATTTAAGTGAATGTTGCCTATTCTACTCCTTCCTTACAATTAAATAAACCTTATATCTAATTTTCTTAACCTAAAATTTCAGTGCTTTTGACCTCTTTACAAATTTTAGGAAACCCCGGCCATAACCCCGGCCCCGGCCCCGGCCCCGGCCAAATTTGGGTGACCCCGGCCCCGGCCCCGGCCAAATTCCAGCCCCGGTCGGTTCCTATATATATATATATATATATATATATGAAGCCAAGATGGTGGGAAGGACCAGGACGGATAGTATAAGAAGCGAAAGAACAAGAGAAAGTATAGAGGTTGGTCCAATAAATTAAAAGAATGAGATGGTTGGGACACGTGTGGAGGACACCAGAGGAGAGAACTTCTAGAGGGAGGTGAAAGTGGATGCCAAGAGGAAGAAGACCGAGAGTTAGACCCAGGGAAAGATGGATGAAGTCAGTTGGGGATTCACTGAGGCGACATCAGCTGGTTACGGTGAAACAGTTGGTGAAAAATGGAATAATTTACGACAGATTTAGATGGAGACTAGTGCTAGCCCTCTGACAGGCCTATAAAGCCTTATTTGATCGATATATAATATATATATATATATATATATATATATATATATATATATATATATATATATATATATATATATATATATATATATATATATATATATATATATATCGCCTCTGGTGGGCAGTGGTCGGGGGTCTCCCAAGTTACCACCAGCGTTAGGAAGCAATCCATAAATCGAGTCAATTTAAAAGGCCGACATGTCCCGATTCACGGAGTTTAAAGGTGTGTAAGTCATTGAAAGTTGGAAAAATAGATGAAGGGAGTGTGTTCCATACTTTACCAGTAAAGTACATGGAAGATTGAGCATAGCGGTTAAGTCTGGGGTCGGAGAGTTGAACACAGAAAGGATGAGTATGTGTAGAAAGGCTTGTCGCACGAGCCCTTTTCAATATAGGAGGCATACGACGTGAGATTTTAGAAGAACAATATATATATATATATATATATATATATATATATATATATATATATATATATATATATATATATATATATATATATTAAAAGTCTAGAATTGGCATCAGTATTGGTAAAAATTTTGGTATGTCACCTCAATCATTGCCTCTTCCTCTTTCTTTCCACTATTATTTTCTTTCAGCACAATTGCCGTTTTACCTTCAAAAAACTGACGTTTTTGCTCAGACTTTTGCACTAATTCAACTTTATATGATTTCGAAGCTATACATCCTCCTTAAACCCTCCCCCCCTTAACTCATGTCTAAAATTGTAATTTCTTCTGAAGTCAATTTTTGCTCTCTCTTAGCTTTACAATGAGAAGGTTACGGTACTTATGGTATCCCTTCTGTGGTTCTCAAAATTTGTGCTTTTTAGCTTCCACAGTTCTTTGGTAAAATATTTTGTCAGTATTTCTTCTTCAATCTTCCCTTCTCACTGGAAACGTGCTCTCATTCAGTATGTGCTAAAAATGGGGGAGCTCTCCAACCCTTCAACTACCGTCCCATTTCTTCAACCTCAATTCTTTCTAAAGTTTCTTAAGAGTTGGAAAGATCTCATGTTTTCTTCTTTTTTTCTGTTCAATAGTAAGGCTTACATAAAGTTCTACTGGTTATTTTCTTTGCTTTCTCTCTGACACTTTGTCCTCTCTTTTCGGCATTTCGGTAAAACTTTTTGGTGTCGCGCTAGACATATCGAAAGCTTGAGTGTTGCACAAATCTTTGATTTTTAAAGTTCTCTTTTTCGGAATTTATCCCCTCTGATTTTCTTTCCGGTCGTTGTAGGAGAGTTTAAGCTTGGTGGTAGTTTTGGAGGATATTGAAAATATTTACTGGTAACAATTATCTAGGAGGAGTGTTTACTAGAGAGGGAGGAAACGCTAGAGAGATTACGTGTGGAATTGCGCAGTATGGAAAAGCGGTGAGAGCCTTGTATCCCATCACAAGAGATCAACAAATGAACATGTCAGTTAAAATGATCTTAGATTTGGAACACATCAGAGATAGAGGAGGGGAGGATACAAGGCGCGAAGTTATTGAAGGTGCTGAGAACTATTGTGGAGAAAACCAGAAGAAATAAAATAAGAAATGATTGAGTGTGGGAGTGAGGCCCGGAATGCATAGGGCGAGTGCCGTTAGGCTGAAAATGGTGGGGGCCATTAATAAATAAATAAGGTGAAAAAGAGTAGATAGAGGTGGATACCTGAGGTGGTCAGGCCCGAGGGGGAGACCGAGTAAGAGGTGGAGTGATTCAGTGGAGGACTCTCTGAGAAGACATGTGCTCTCTTCGATGCAGATACTGATGGATGGACGGGTGCCGCAGGATAGGTCAGACTGATAAAAGCCTTCCTGGGATATATATATATATATATATATATATATATATATATATATATATATATATATATATATATATATATATATATATATATATATATATATATATATATATATATATATATTATAGGGGAGGAAGTAGATGAGTCCCAAGCGAAGAAGATACCCCTCACTGGGATTAACATGCTGGGTGATAGGGTGGGCTAGACCATTCCGTTTCACTCTGTTGCCCTTTGGTTCGTTGCTTTTCTCGTTTCATCATCTCAGAAGGTCTCTAGTAACACTTGACTCACATTGGAGTGCCTATGCTCTCACAACCTTCCTCCTCCTTCACATGTAGCCTACAAATTTACATTACCTATTAAATAAATAAAAAAATGGCCTAAGAAATCTGCATCGGAGAATCCAAGAGGGGCAGATTCCAAATATATCCCCTCATCCACTCCTTCCTCCATCACCACTTGGGAGTTGTTGGCTTCCGGTCATGGGGATGGTGCTACCAGGACCTTGCTGCCGACTTGCCTTGGTACACGGTCTTCTTTTTTTTTTTATTAATTTCTGCAGCATTCCCGGTCTTTTGTCAAATTATCACTTTATCGAATACCACATTTCTTCTTCCAGACCTTATCTCTTGTTCTTAGCTTAATCTCAGGTGTCTGAGTGCTTTGATAGCAAACCCTACTCTGTTTCCTCCTACTGTCTCTATCCTCAATTTTCAGCCAAAGGCGGATATTGCGCATATGTGCGCAATGATGATGTCTATTTTCGTGTCTCTAATTTGCAGTTTTCTGAATTCTCTACTGTATGACTTGAACTTTCTTGCAATTCTACAGCCAAATTCATTTGTTGTGTCTACTAATCTCCTAACTCCACAGACTATCTAAGATTCTTCGATTATCTTAACTCCAAAACAGCACATTCTTTCTTCTTCTCCTTTCTCCGATATCATCATTTTAGGGGATTTCAATGTTCACCACTGCCAATGGCTTTCATCTAGTTCTCATGATCCAACTGGTGAACTCGCCTATCAATTGCCTATCCAGAATAATCTTGAGCAGTTGGTGCATCTCCCTACCCGTATCCCTGACGTCTTGGTGTTGAACCCTTCATAACTTGATCTTATGCTAATTTCTTATCCTTACCCTATTAAACTCTTTCCTCCTCTGGGTTCATCTGATCACATTCTTATCTCTGTACCTTGTCCTGTCTCTACAAGTCTTCCGCAAGAATGGTCCCCGCTTTCGGCTAGGAGATGTTTCTGGCATTTTGGTGCTACTAACTAGTCTGACTTGCGGTTGTACTTTTTAATTTTCCATGGAATGATTTCTGTTTCCTTGGGAGGGATCCCTCTGAGTGTGCAGAGCACATAATTGGGGTGATTCTCTCTGCCATGGAGGCGTACATTCCATATTCTTTCCTTTCTACTGAACAACCCTTCGTTTAGCTATACTTGTGCTCATGCTATCCGCTACAGGGACGCTGCCTTCAGGGATTACCGTCGTCTTCAAACTCCAGAAATTCATGCAACTTATGTTTTATACCAGAAAAGCTGAAAATCTATTCTTCGAGATTCCAAAAACTCTTTTCTCCCCCTCAAATGCAATAATTTTTCTAGTTCCATTTCCTCTCCCTTTCTGTCATTTTGCCAAAAATGTCAACTCTAAATTTGCTTCTTCCTCTTTCCCTCCTCTAATATCTTCTGACGGCTCAACAACCGTTTTGCCTTCCTGTAAAGCTGAAATCTTCGCTCAAACTTTTGCCTCCAATTCAACCTTAAACGATTCCGGAGCTATTTGTACTCCTTCACCCCCCTCCAACTCATTTATGCCTAAAATTGTAATTTCTTCTAAATACGTCATTTGTGCTCCCTCTGGGCTTAACACTAAGAAGGCGTGCGGTACTGATGGTATCCCTCCTGTAGTTTTCAAAACTTGTGCTTACGATTATGAACCCTGCCTTGGTAAACTATTTCGTCTATGTCTTTCTTCAACCTTTAATTCTTGCTGGAAACATGCTGTCATTCAGCCTGTGCCGAAAAAGGGGACCCATCTCAACCCTCTAACTATCGTCCCATTTCTTTAACCTCTGTTCTTTCTAAAGTTTTCGAATCTACCCTTAGCAGGAAGATTTTGAAACATCTTAATTATTCTAATCATATCTCTGATCGCCAGTATGGCTTTTGTAAGAGACGCTCTATTGGTGATTTTTTTTCCCTGCTCTCTGACTCTTGGTCTTCCGCTCTACGGCATTTCGGTGAATCTTTTGCTTTGGCGCTGGACATATCGAAAGCTTTCGACAGAGTCTGGCACAAAGCTTTAATTTCCAAACTTCCCTCTTTCCGAATCTGACCTTCTCTCTAATTTCCTTTCTCGTCGTTCTATAGCAGCTGCTGTAGACTGCCACCGTTCATCCTGTAAATTTATTAATAGTGGTGTTCTTCAAGGATCTGTTCTATCGCCAACACTTTTTGTGCTTTTCATTAATGACCTCTCTTTTACTTCATCTATCCATTCCTGTGCTGATGACTCCACCCTTCTTTACTCATTTCATTTTGAATGGCGCCCCTCCCAGCAACAGTTAATAGACGCAAGGAAGGTTACCTTGGTTCATCTAATATGTGTTCTATCTCGCATTTTAAATTGGGGCAGAGAAAACATAGTCGTTTTCAATGTCTCAAAAACTCAATTCCTCCATCTCTCTACTCGACACAATCTTCCACACAACTATGATATCTTCTTCGAAAACACACAACTCAAACTTTCATCTGTCCTTAATATTCTTGGTGTTTCTTTTCCTCCTGATATTTTAGCCATAGTGACTTGCACAAAATAATAATAATTTTGAAATAATGTAGCTAAATGATAGAAATTTGATACACATCAATAACATTGCTATGATTTGTATAAATACAGGTTAAATTGATAATTTTATATTTTGCATTTTTTCAAACTTTACCTTAAGAAAATACCCAGATAAATCTGTTGAATCACTATTGTAAATCAGAAATAAAAAATTTCAAATTTTTGTACTTTCGCTAATTTTCTCCAGTCTCTTTCTGCCCGTCGAATTGTTGTGTCACTCTCTCGATGCTATCGCTATTACAAACGGACACTGCTCTTCAGAAATCTCTCGTTCTGAGGCGCCTACAGCATTTCTTCTCTTCGCCCCAGTTTCTTTCTCTGTTAGGGATGTTGTTCGCATTTGTATGGAGCATGCCTCATATCTAGGGTGGTCCTACTTATACAGCTCTCCTAGAAAAGATGGAATCTAGCTTTTCGCCTTATCAACTCTCTTGCTTTCACTAATTTTCTCCAGTCTCTTTCTGCCAGTCGAATTGTTACGTCACTCTCTATACTATCGCTATTACAACGGACACTGCTCTTCAGAACTTTCTTGTCGTATACCTCCTCCACTGAGGATGGCTCGTGCGACTCGTCTTTGTACACAGTCTTATCCTTTCTCTATCCAACTCCCTGACCCCAGACTTAACTTATATGATCAATCTTACTTGTACTCTACTCTTAAAGTCTGGGACACACTTCCTTTATCTATTTTCCCAACTTCCTATGACTTATACATCTTCAAACGCGGTGTATCAGGTCATGTCGACCTTTAATTTAACCATGTTCTCGACTTGGCCCCTAACTCTGGTGGAATTTTAGTAAGCCTCTGGCCTTTGCCCACCAGAGGTGAAAAATAATATATATATATATATATATATATATATATATATATATATATATATATATATATATATATATATATATATATATATATATATATATATATATATATATATATATATATATATATATATATATTATATGTCTGACTTGGGGATTTTTTCGTTTCTACATAAATATTTTATAAGTCATATACAGAAGAATATTTTACACAATGCATAACTGAGATTCTGTACGGTTCTTAAGTGTGGCTAGTTATAACATAGTATATTCTTTGATCATAATGAAATTAGGCTAATTAAATGAAATTATTACTTTTATTATTATTATTATTATTTAGTTTTCTAGCAAACTTAGTTTGACTTATCATAACCTGAATGCCGAAGTTTGCCGTGTGATACAGGCCTAACTGATCGATGGAACGTTACCATTGTATTCAAGCCTACTGCTATGTTACACTATATATATATATATATATATATATATATATATATATATATATATATATATATATATATATATATATATATATATATATATATATATATATATATATATATATATATATATATATATATATATATATGGTTCTCTTGTCCTTCGGGGGAGAGACATTGCTTATCGTGAATGGAAAAACTCTCCTTTTCCTATCAATCTTGCTAATTTTCATTCACTTTGGAATTGTTGCAGGGATGTTCTTCGATGGACTAAGCGTGCTTTCACAAAAAAGGAAGTGCACTGACCTCCTTGGCTCTTTTACTGATAAAAATTTCTGGCCTCTTGTCAAAAATATCGCTAATAACTTCTGTAAATCTGTCTTTCCTCCTCTTATTCACTCTGATTTTTCTGTTGCAAATACTCCCTCTGAAAAGGCTAATCTCTTCGTCCTCCTTTTCTCATCTAATTCCACCCTGCTCTATTCTGGCATCCCTCCTCTTACTTCTTCTCCTCTCAGGTATCCCATGTCTCTACCTGTAATTATTCATGATAGGGTGCATAGGATCCTGAAATCTAGGAACGTCAGGAAGGCCAGTGGCATTCCCCTTTGTGTTCTGAGGGAGTGTGGTTCCGAGTTAGCGCCTGTCCTCATTCAGCTCTACACTCTATGCTTTAATACTAATACTTTTCCTCATTTCTGAAGTGTGCATTTGTTCAGCCGATCCCCCCCAAAAAAGGTAGTCGCTCTGATATTTCTAACTATCAACCTATAGCTCTCACTTGTGTTCTATCTAAAATTTTTGAAACTCTCCTGAACTCTCATTTCCTGGATCATTTGGTGTCTCATTCTCTTCTCTCAGATCACCAGTATGGCTTTCGACGCTGGAGGTCAACTGTTGACATACTTTCCTATCTTACTGATCTATGGTCTTCTGCCCTTAGGGATTTTGGGGAATCTTGTGTGGTCTCGCTTGTCATATCCAAGGCTTTCGACCGGGTATGGCATGCGTCGCTGCTCTCCAATCTACTTTCCTTTGAGTTTCATCCTTCCTTTTGCTTACTCTTGTCAAGTTTTCTCTCAGATCATTCCATTTCGGCACTTGTAGATGGAGCGATTTTTTCCCTTTTTATTTTTTTTTTTATTTTTTTTGTCAACTGTGGTGTTCCTCAGAGTTCTGTTATATCTCCAACCTTATGCATACTTTTCATTAACGATCTTCTTAACCACTTTTAACTCTGTTCACTCTTAATGCTGATAACTCTACATTCTTATACTCTTTTCAAATCTGCTCCCTTTTTGTTTCTAGAGTTGCTTCTCGTCTTCAACTTTCAGATTCTATTCTCCCCGATCTGGATGGGATTTCCCGGTGGGGTCATAGCAACCTTGTGAAATTCAACTCTTTAAAACTCAACTTCTTCACACCTCCCTCGCAAAAACTCCTCACAACTTTTCTATCATTTTCAATGGCTCTCCCGTCTCACCTTTAAAAAACATCAACATTCTTGGTCGTATCATAAACAATAAATTGTCTTGGAAACACACATTACAATGGTTGCTAAAGCGGCCTCTAAGAAACTGGGAATTCTGTTCAGGTTGTGAGAATTTTTTTCTTCTGAGCAGTTACTCCAAATATATAAAGGTCTTATCCGCCCTTGTATGGAGTACTGTTCTCACATTTGGGGGGGCTCCGGCTCCTCCTCTCTTCAGGATAGGGTTGAGTCTAAAGCTAAAAGATTAATTAACTGTTCTCTACTTTCAAACTCTCTTGATCTCCTATCTCTGCGACGTGACGTTGGCGCACTATCCCTTCTCTATAGATACTACAATGGCAGGTGCTCGAGGGAATTGGCCTCCTGCATTCCTTCACCGTTGCGTCATCCTCGTTGCACAAGGGGTGCCCTGCTTCCACACGAATTTTGTGTTTATGTAGGAAACCCCAGGCTAGCCCGTTGTGGTGCCTCCTTTCCAGCCACCTCTGTTCTGGGAACTCTACCATAATCTATTTTCCCACCTATATTTAATCTTTCACTCTTCAAGGCTTCAGTCTGTGCCCACCTGAGAGATGTGCGTTAGGTGCGTGTTTTTTTGAGTTTTTCTTTATTTTGTGTTTGCCCCCTCCTTGATAAGGGCTCTGCCCGTGAATGGTGGCGTTCTGTAAATATATATATATATATATATATATATATATATATATATATATATATATATATATATATATATATATATATATATATATATATATATATATATATATATATATATATATATATATATATATATATATATATATATATATCTGGGGTATCCAAGCTCCTTGATAGTCCGAGCCATTTTTCAAAATTTGAAATTTTTCGCGAGCCGCAATTAAATACGTATTTAAAAGGTCTGCAAAATAGGTATTAAAAATTTTTTTTTTACAGAAATTATATTTATTGAAAACATATAAATAAAAGTACAAAATATGTGTATTGAATTTAAATATTAAAAATTAAACACATTTATTTTACTTCTCTTGAAAATTCTTTAAAATTTATTGAATAATTGTTGACAGCACTTCTCAGTAATCCTTTGAGATGCTGGTTAGTTAATACTGATCGGTGTTTGGATTTCACGAATTTTAAAGTGGAATAAAATGATTCACATAAGTACGTTGTTCCGAATATTGAAATAACATTCGAAACAACAATTAAAAAATAATTAGATAAGCAGCCTTTTTTAATTCAGGATACTTCGATTCTGATACAAATTTCCAAAATTCAGTAATCGACGTCGACTTATAATTTAATTGTAGATCTTGATCTTCTTGCATCTCTATTAATTCTAATTCTCCAGGTGCTTTTTGGGTCATAATTATATTAGAAATGGAAAACTCACCTTGAATTATGTTAATTTCAAATGGATTCAGAAAAAAATCAAGAGGCGAATTAAAATACTTCAAGTCTTGAAATCTGTTTTGGAATTCCGTCAATATTCCTTCTAGCTTTTTCATATACTCGTTGAGTTTTTCTTGTTTAATATTGGAACAGATTTTTTTAATTCTAGGAAAATGAAAAAATGTTTTATTTTTAATGTCCTTTTGAAAAAGTTGTAATTTAGTTTGAAAACTAAATATACACTGTGAAAGGTCAGATATTATTTTATCTTTCCCCTGCAATTGTAAATTCAGTGTTTGCAAATGTTCCATGACTTCAGTCAAAAACATTAAGTCTTGTAACCACTCGTCATCGTCTAATTCTGAATAGGATATTTCCTTTTCTTTTAGAAATGCAGTTATCGGATCAAACAAATCTACAAAACGATTTAATACGTTGTAGCTAGATAACCATCTAACAATGCAAAAGAAATTAATGTCTTTTTGAAGTCCTTCGTCCTTTAATTCTTC
Organism: Armadillidium nasatum; assembly: GCA_009176605.1. Classification (NCBI taxonomy): domain Eukaryota; kingdom Metazoa; phylum Arthropoda; class Malacostraca; order Isopoda; family Armadillidiidae; genus Armadillidium; species Armadillidium nasatum. Next base: position 52,465 of record SEYY01000620.1, read on the forward strand.
AAGGAAATTTTTGAATTGTCGATGATTTTTTGCATTGGTGAGAATGTAATTTACAATGTGTAACACTGTTTTCATAACATCAGGATGTTTTAAATATTTTGTAACGAGATGTTCTCGGTGAATTATGCAGTGAATCGGTATGAATTGTGGAATTTGAGAATCATCTCTTAAAAGCCCAATAAGACCGATTTTTTTACCCAGTATTGCCGGAGCTCCATCAGTTGCAATGCTTACAAGTTTTTTAAGAGGCACTTTAAAAGTTTTCATTATGGAATCTAATGCATTTTTAATATCGACACCGCGGGTTGACTCTTGAAGTGATACTAAATCTAATATTTCTTCTTTAACAACGAAGTCAGGTGAAACAAAACGTATGAAAACTGCCAATTGCGGAAGATCTGTGATATCTGTCGATTCGTCAAGGGCTAAGCTTAATGCAATACAGTTCTTCAAATCATTTTTTAAATTATATTCAAGAGATGGTATTAATTGCAGTTATGCGTCGTTCGGTTGTGGGTCTCGAGATGGGAATTTGGGAAACAACTTTGTGCAATGCTGCATTATTTGGATCTAAAACTTTAAGTACATCTTCCAAGTTTTTTTAATAAACTCTCCCTCTCCATACGGGCGTTTTGCACGAGCAATATTCCAGGCAATAACAAACTGGCTTCAGCAACATTATTAGCTTGATTGCTAAAGGTCATCAAAATTGACTGTTGTTTATTTAAATTTGATTTTAAAGAAGCAAGTTTATCTGATCTTAATTTGGAATTTGGTGGATACTGATTAGAAAACTGAGGATGATTGGTTTCATAATGTCGACGTAAATTGCTAGCTTTATAATTTTTCACAGTAGAATTACAAATAACACATTATGCTTTTCCGTTATTGTCAATAAAAAAGAAATTCTCCTCCCACTCATTAAAACTTCTATTTTCTTGCTCGTATTTTATTTTTATGTTTTCGTTCTCTGTCGTCATATTTTTAAAAGAACTGGAAATAAATAAAGAAATTTAGAAAATACAAGTTTTGTGTTATTAAAACAATAACAACACGAAACAAATTTAGTTAACTTACCAAAAATTCCAGATTACAAATTATATCCGTAGCAAGAGTGATACAACTTGTTTCCTCCAGAGCACAATGCCAACTGTCCGTTGCAATGAAAGGAGTCGGTCGATTACTGACGATTACGCCACTCTTTATGTTCGTTCGCGCAGTTTTCGGTGAGTCATATCATTCTTAACTTGGACGGAAATGAAATTTGTTACAACGTTGCACTTAGTCTTTCATATTTGTTGTCAATAATTTAAAAGACAGTTTGAAACACATACGGAACAATAATAATTTTTTAAAATATAATATCACAAAAATGAAAAGAGAACTCGGGTACATTTATCGAGAGTCGCAAATAATCCTGCAAAGAGCCGCATGTGGCTCGCGAGCCGCAGGTTGGCCACCCCTGAATATATATATATATATATATATATATATATATATATATATATATATATATATATATATATATATATATATATATATATATATATATATATATATATATATATATATATATATATATATATATATATAATATAATCAGAAAGGTTAAAAGCCAACACCAATCGTTTCCACATATCATTTATTACAGTGTGAACGTTTCAAACCTTAATGCGGTCCGTCCTCAGCACAATCTAAGTTCTACAAATTTCTAATTTAAAATATAAATTCTTTAACTATATATAAATACCAAAATAATAATAATTGCAATAAAATAATAAAAAATATAAGAATAATATTGATATTAAAATAACATAAAGAAAAACTAAGACTAATGGGTATCTCCATGGTCTCTTATGGTAGAGTGTTCCGAAGAAGAAAGAGGAAGATCAGTTCTGAAGGAAACTCCTCTATGTTTATCAATCCTCACTTTTAATTGTAGACTAGTTTGGCCTACATACGCTGCATTACAGCTGGCACACTTAAATAAGTAAATTAATGAGGATCTGAGAAACATTGGGATTGATTCTTTATGTCTGAAGAAATGTGAATTGAGAGGGAGTTATAATTTATAAGAATAAACCGGCACTGGGGGAATGTTGATTCAAGAACAGTAAGAATATTTTTGTTAAGTTGGGACGTAAGAGATCCTATAAAAGGAAGTTTTAGATATATTTTTTGTTTTACTTCAGGCATTAGGAATCTATCCCAATGTTTCTCAGATCCTCATTAATTTACTTATTTAAGTGTGCCAGCTGTAATGCGGCTAAAAATTAGGGGAAACCAAAGTTTTCCTGCATTGGTTAAAATGGCAGATTATACTTCATTATTAATCAAACAAATATAAGAAAATTAAGATTTTTCTTCTCTTTTTTTTCAATATTTTCTTTTTCTTTTTTGTTTCTTTTGACCTCTCCTCTTCTGCTACTGAATGTTCATATTTGTGTTTTGATTTTAGATGCCCCCATAAACATTTGGTTTAAGAATTTTTACCTGGCTCATCTGAAGGTCCACTTCTAATTTTCTGAATGCAGATGTTACATTTAGCTATTTCGAGTATATCCTGAAATATTGTAAAGTACGCTCAAACTGATCTTTTAGCCATACTGACTGAAAGTATGAAAAAAATAATAATAATTTTGAAATAATGTAGCTAATATTTTCAAATTTGATACACAGCAATAACATTGCAATGATTTGTATAAATACAGGTTATATTGATAATTTTATATCTTACATTTTTTCAAATTTTACCTTAGGGTTCCCTAGGTAAACCTGTTGAATCACTATTGTGAATCAGAAAAACAAAATTTAAAAATTTTTTGTTATGTTTTTTAAACTTTTGTTATTCAAAATCTGTAAGTTTTTAAAATTTTACAGAGAAAATGCTTAATTATAATTAAATAAATCTCAATTAAAATAATAGAACTTTTCTTAACCTAAAATTTCCGTGCTTTTGACCTCTTTACAAATTTTAGGCAACCCCGGCCAGAACTCCGGCCCCTGCAAAATTCCAGCCCCTGTCTGTCCCTAATATATATATATATATATATATATATATATATATATATATATATATATATATATATATATATATATATATATATATATATATATATATATATATATATATATATATATATATATATATATATATATATATATATCACCTTTCTCACCAGACTCCTGTAAATGCACGCACATGTCAGCTATCTTTGACGAAATCCCTACACTGTCGTCGATCTTCGCACATTCTCCACACTTCTTCCCCTCTTCTCGACTTCCTCCTTAATGTTTTCCTTCCTCCATCCATATAATTCTCGTCCTTCCAACATCTCTCTTCCCCATCAGTCTGCACTCGTAGAACTTCTTTGCGTACTTAACATCGTCCCTTCTCTTCATATGTCCAAACCATCGTAGCTGTCCTTTCTTTATAAATGTCAATATACTCTCCAACCCCAGCTCTTCTTTTATATCATCATTTCTTATTCTGTCCACTTTTGTCAGCCCCGCTATCATTCTTAGTACCTTCGTCTCACAAGACTGCATTTTACTCTTGCCTTTAGTGTTCAGTGCCCAAGCCTCATTTCCATACGACAGAATTGTCCTTAATATTCTTTCGTACATTATTATTTTAACCTTACGCGGGATGTTTCAGTCCTTAAGCAAACTGAACTGGGAAGCCAGTTTCCCACTGAATTTACCAATTCTATGATTCAACTCAAGACTCGCATCATTTCTGTCTCTAACCCCCCCCCCTCCAAGTACTTAAAATTTGGTGTGTGTTTTAGGGTTCTATCTCCTATCCTTATATTAAACTCCTCCCGCTCTCTATCTAACACCATAACCTCCATTTTTTCTTTACTAATCTTTATTCCCTTGGTCGTTAGCACCTCTTCCCATTCGTTGAGAAATCTTTGTAATGCTTCCCCGGTATCTGCAATTAAAGCGAGGTCGTCAGGAAAACCAAAGATTTCACCACCTACATCCCTCTGTACCAATCTGCTGCCACAAAAATCCATAAAGACAAGGAACAGAATTGGAGAGAGCAAACTATCCTGTTTCACTCCTGATAAAATTCCGAGATTTAACCTTATATAGACTGGCTAATATGTACTCTTTATAGCTCTTATTAGTTTGTATGGCACCTGGTATTCCTCTCTCCCCAACACAGCCAACAGAATCACTATCGGTGGCACCCTGTCAAAGGCCGTTTCCAAGTCGACAAAAGCCATATAACCCTTTCCGTTAAACTCTCATCTTAATGCAAAGATTAAATCGATTGTCGATCTCTCCGGTCTAAATCCATACTGACACATTCTAACTTTCCTTGTATTATCTCCCTCATATTCCTTTCTAGAATTCTCTCATAAACCTTCCCAATGTGTGGCATTAAGGCAATATTCCTGTAATTTCTACATTCAGTCTTATCGCCATTTTTTTTAAAAAAATGGGACTGATTATCTTGTTCCATTCATTGGACTCTTTTTCATATTTATATTGTCAACAGGAGGGACGGGAGAACTAGGGATGGAGTGAAGTATCGGTATCGGCAATTTTTAAGATATCAGTATCCATCTTTCAGGTATCGGTATCGGCTAAAAATGACCGATACCGATACCATATTTTTTTTACAGTAATTTAATCCCTTTGGCTTGCATATTTTGCAATGTTCACTTTCTTTGACTGTAAAGTTTCGAATAACAGGAAACATTGTTTTTCTTGATTTTCCAAATTTCCAACTAATTAATTTCTAATTAACCGTTAATTAAATTTTTTTTGGCTTATATTCTATATCTCAATAACTGCAGTTCCGATTTTGGTCAAATTAAGACAGTTAACTCTTTGTATAACATATAGCAACTTGTTATTCTTAATTGTTCATTTATTTATTGTTTATTTATTTTTTGAAATGCATAAAACTGCAATCCATTTACTTCATACCATTTAGTTTATTTTTATTTTATTCTTTACTTAATCCATTAGTAACATATTAAGATGGTAACCAAGGTACAATATATATATATATATATATATATATATATATATATATATATATATATATATATATATATATATATATATATATATATATATATATATATATATATATATATATATATATATATATATATATATATATATGTTACCGTTAAAGTATATAATGCAGTTATTTCATAGAATACCTAGTTATTCCATGAAATAACTGATCGTGGCCGTTAAAGTGTGTAATATGTTAATAATTTGACACTTTAACTAGTTATTCTATGAAATAACTAGGTATTCTATAAATTAACTAATGACAGACAGTTAAAGTGTAAAATAAACAATATATCTAAAATGAAATAACTAGGTATTCTATAAATAAACTAATGATAGTAAAAATTAAAATGAAAAAGAAGCAATTTATATAATTTATGCAGCGTATAAATGGTATTTATGGAAACGTACCATAAAATCATTTGTTACAACAAGGATTACTAAAATGACACTTGGAATTACAAAGAACATTATTTCTAAAACAAAAACATTAACGTTTTTTGTCCCGCTACTTTCCATATTGTTAAACGAAACGTATATGTACCTTATACTAAAAAGCGAGATATAAGATATAGATTATTTTACAATTTAACGGGCTGCAGATCGTTATTCTATGAAATAACTAGTTAAACCATGAAATACAAGAGAGTTTTACACTTTAACGGACACGATCAGTTATTTCATGGAATAACTAGGTATTCTATGAAATAACGGATTTCATACTTTAACGGTAACATATATATATATATATATATATATATATATATATATATATATATATATATATATATATATATATATATATATATATATATATATATATATATATATATATATATGTAGGGGAGAACGCAGCTCCGTCCAAAGCGATGCAAATACATACCATTGGGCATAACCCGGGGAGTGGCAGTATGGTCTAGACCATTCCGTTTAACTCCGTTGCTCTTTGGTTCGTTTCTTTTCGCGTTTCACCTTCTCAGAGGGTCTCTAGTGCACCCTCGCCTCATATTAGAGTGTTTATGCTCCCACTTCTCCTTCCCCCGACTGCCTTCTGATGTTCCAACAAATTTACAAGCGCTTACTCGTACATTGCCTTTCTTTAAAAAAAAAAAAAAAAAAAAAAAAATGGTGAAACTCAAAGCAGCCTCAAAGATGCTTCGAAGGGCGGCATCCAAAGGATGCCATTTATCCACTCCTCACCTAATCATCACTTGAGAGTTTGCGGCCTCCGATGATGGGGATGGTGGCGCCAGGACCCCACGTTCGGCTTGCCCCGACACACGGTGTCCTTTTTTTATATTAAATTCTGCAACTTTCGCTTTTTTTTTCTAATTCCCCAATTTGTTGAACACCATCTCTCTTCTAAACCTCATCTATTTTTCCTAACTGTATTCTGTTACCCCCTACTGTCTCTATCCTCAATTTGCAGTCAAAGGCGGATGTTGCTCATATGTTCGCAACAATGTTATTTGCTCTCGTGTCTCTAATATGGAGTCTACTGATTCTCAACTTTATGGCTTAAGCTCTCTTGCAATTCTACTACTAAATTTATTTGTTCTGTTTATTTATCTCCTAATTCTACTGACTATAAAAAAATTCTTTTACCATTTAAACTCCAAAATAGAGCACATTCTTTCTTCTCCTTTCTCCGAAATCCTCATTTTAGGTGATTTCAATGTTCACCACCGCCAACGGCTTTCATCTACTTACTTTTCATCGTCGACCTCCTCAGCTGTACTTCTAACTCTGTTCATTCTTATGCGGACGAGTCAACTCTCCATTCTTCTCCGCATTTCAAATCTGCTCCCTCCTTTGCTTCTAGAGTTGCTTCTCGTCTTCAGCTTTCCGATTCCAATCTCTCCGATATGGATGGGATTTCCCGGTGGGCTACCGCACCTTGTGAAATTTAACTCTTTGAAAACTCAACTTCATATCTCTCTCCCAAGAACACCTCCCAACTTTCCTATCTCTTTTGACAGCTCTCCCGTTTCACCTGTGAGTAACATAAATATTATTGGTCTGTACATAAATAATAAATTATCTTGGAAATATCATATCACAAAGGTTGCTAAGATTGCCTCTAAAAAGTTGTGAATTCTGTTCAGATTGCTGGAATTTTTTCTTTTAAACAGATTATATAAATATTGAGTGTCTTATCCGTCCTTGCATGGAGCACTGTTCTCACATTTGGGCGGTTCAGGTTCCACCCTTCTTTTGGATAAGGTTGAGTCTAAGACTAAAAGACAAAAGCTGTCCCATACTTTGAAAATCACTTGACTTTTTCTCTAGAAGGTGACGTTGGCGCACTATCTCTTTTCTAAAGGTACGACAACGACGTAGTATCTAGGTGCTCGAGCGAGTTGACCTCTCGCGTTCCACCACCATTGCTTTGAGTGAGCACTGCGAACATTGTGGTTCCTCTTCCTTTCCAGCCACCTCTGTTCTGTAGAACTGCCTATCTTCTGTTTTTTGTGCTGTTTATAAAAAAAACTCTCTAAAGCCTCTGTCTTCGCCTATCTGAGGGATCTACGTTAGGTTCGGGATTTGTTTTTTTTTTTTAAATAATTTAATTATGCCCCCTCCTCGAAAAAAGACTATGCCCGTGAGTGATTGTAATATATATATATATATATATATATATATATATATATATATATATATATATATATATATATATATATATATATATATATATATATATATATATATATATATGAAAGTGGAAGACCGAGAGGGAGACAAAGGAGAGATGGATGGATTTAGTTGGGGATTCACTGAGGCGACATCAGTTGCCTATGGTGAAACAGTTGGTGGAATATAGAATTATTTCCGACAGATCTAGATGGAAACGAGTGCTGCCCCGCTGACAGGCCCCTAGAGGCTTACTGGAATCATATATATATAATATATATATATATATATATATATATATATATATATATATATATATATATATATATATATATATATATATATATATATATATATTATATATATATTTTTTTTTTTTCTTAACATTTAAAAATGAGTATCGGTATCGGTGAATTTTTAGTTATCGGTATCAGTGAATTTGAAAGTCTTGGTATCGACATCGGTATCGTTAAAAATTTTGGTATCGCTCCATCCCTAGGGAGAACCATCGAAAGAAATAGAAAAGTTACGAGATGTCTTTGAGAGTGAGATCTCTAGAAGTTGAGTTTTTAAAGAGTTGAATTTCACAAGGTTGAGACTATCCCACAGATCTACAAGAATGGAATATGATAGATGAATATTAGAAACGACTCTAGATGCAGATGAGGGAGCAGATTTGAAATGAGTAGAAGAATGGAGGGTCGAGTCATCTGAATATGAATTGATAGGGTTAGATGAGCAGCTGAGATGATCATTAGTGAAAAGTAGGAATAGAGTATGAGACAAGACAGAACCTTGAATCATGCGTCACACCTCTGGGATGGTCTACTCATACAGCATTATTCGAAAAGGTGAACTCTTGAGCTTTTTGTCTTAACTTACGCTCTCACTAATTCTGTCTAGTCTCTTTCTGCGAGTCGAATTGTTGTGTTATTCTCTCTATGCTTTCTCTATTACAACGGACACTGCTCTTCTGAACTCTTTCGTCGCATATATATATATATATATATATATATATATATATATATATATATATATATATATATATATATATATATATATATATATATATATATATATATATATATATATATATATATATATATATATATATATATATATATATGAACCAACCGAGGCCCGGCCCCGGCTAAAAATCAGGGAAAACCGGGGTTAAAGTAAATTGTACCTGATGGACAATCCAATTTCAAATTTTTTTTTTTTTTTTTTTCAGCCAATTCTCCTGAAATTTTCAGTGTATATAGCTTTTTTCCCGGTGAAGAAGTCCATATCTAGCGTTTTTCTGAGTCTATAACTGCTAAAAAAAAATTTTTTTTGTTTTGTTTTGAAATTTGATCCTTTTCAAACGAATGGCGGGGCGAAACCACTTCTCAGAATGACCTGAAATTTGGAAAGTATATTCAGAATTCTATTAGCTACAAAAACTTGTAATAGACTTTTGTTCCTAGAGTTATAGAAAAAATGTTATAAGTCCAAAACTGAAGAACTATCGAAAAAAAATTTTTTTTTCTTAAAAAAAAAAAAATCCACTTTTTCGAACTACAACTATAACATTCCATATTTTTGGTGAGAGCATAGAGAAGGGATGGGGCTACAAATTCCGCTCCATACTTTATTCGATGCGATTCGTTGTTTTCGAGAAAAAGCCTTCGAGAAAGGTAATTGTTTGACCAAATTTCAAAAATGTCCAAAGTTTGAGAGGTTATATCTCGCTTCAAACAAATAGCATTCAATAACTTACTATATAAATTTTGTTGCCCTGTCCCTCCTCTAAACAATATCCACAAATAAAAAAATTAGTAGGTAGCGTTTTATTTTATTTTATTTTTTTTTTTTTTTTTTTTTTTTTTTTTTTTTTTTTTTTTTTTTTAAAAAAAAAAAATTTCAATTGCTTATATCTTTTTTCTAGGCGTGATATCAAAAATCTGTTCCCATTAATGCAATAAATTGGGGTTAAGATTATTCAGTTAAATTTTCAGCTCATGTGGACCAGTGGTTTGACCTCGCTATTCATTTTTTTTCAACTTTGTGTCCAAATAACTTTCACACCGTTAAAGACTCAGAAAAATGCTCAAAATCAACTCAAAACTTCGGAAAAAAAATGCATATACCCTGAAAATTTCAACTCAGTCAAATAATAAAAAAAAAAATTTCAAACAAAATATAAAAAAATTAATATATTTCTTCGTATTTAATTTTTTGAATTTTTTTTTTTTTTTTTTTTTTTTTTTTTTTTTTTTTTTGACCCCTCCTTTTCTGATAATGAATGCTGATCCTTGCATTTTGATTTTAGATGCCCCATAAGATTTGGTTGAAATTTTTTTACTTGTAGCACCCGGAGGTCCTTTTCTAATTTTCTGACTGCAGATATTACATTTAGCTATTTCGAGCCTATCCTGAAACATTGTAAAGTACTCCCATAGTTCTGAAGCTGATCTTTTAACCATATTGACTGAAAATATAAACAAAATAATAATTTTGAAATAATGTAGCTAAATGATACAAGTTTGATACATAGCAATAAAATAACAATGATATGTATAAATACAGGTTATATTGATAATTTACATTGATAATCTTACATTTTTTCAAACTTTAGCTTAGGGTCTTACCTAGGTAAAGCTTTTGAATCACTATTATGAAAAAAAAAAAAAAAATATTATATTTTTGTACTTATTATACAAAATCTGTAATTTTCTGAAATTTTTTCGGAGAAAATGCACATAATCATTAATTGAAGTGAATGTTGGCTATTCTACGCGTATCTTATAATTAAAAATTAAAAAACTTCATATAAATTTTCTAACCTAAAATTTCTGTGCTTTTGACATCTTTATAAATTTTAGACAACCTCGGCCAAATTTGGGAGACCGGCCCCGGTCGGTCCATATATATATTATTATAGTTCTTGCGTCAATTAACTGTCGTTGGGAGGGGTCTCATTCAAATTGGAAGGAGTAATGAAGAAGGACATCATTAGCATAGCAATGGATTCTTGATTAAGTAATTGAGAGAATCTTTAATGAAAACTAGAAAAAGAGTTATAGTTAGGACAGATCCCTGAGGAACGCCACTACTAAAAGATTTAATGGAAGAACTGGCAGTCTACAACAGCTGCCATAGGACGACCGGAAAGAAAATCAGAGAGAATAAGTTCCGAATGAAGGAAGTTTAAAAATCAAAGATTTGTGCAACACTCTGTCAGAGGCTTTCGATATGTCTAGCTAGACCCCAAAAGATTTAGTGAAATGCCGAAGAGGGGAGGACCAAGAGCCAGAGGAAAAGCGAAAGAAATCGCCATTAAAGCTATTTTTAACGAAAGCCATACTATAGATCAGAGAAAAGATTAGAAGATTCGAGATCTTTCCATCTCGTAATAAGAAAGTTTAGAAAGAATAGAGGTTGAAGAGATGCGACAGTAGCTGAAGGGTTGTAGAGGTCCCCCTTTTTCTGCACATGCTGAATGAGAGCACGTCTCCAGCGAGACAGACAGACGAAATATTTGGCCGAAGCAGGGTGCAAGCTAAAAAGGACAAATTTTTGAACTATAGGAGGGATACCTTCTGTACCGTACACCTACTTAGTTTAATGTAAGAGAGAGCAAAAATGGACTTCTTTAGAAGAAATTACAATATAAATGAAAGGTTGAAGGAGGAGGTATAGCTCCGAAATCATCTAAAATTGAATTAGTGGCAAAAGTCTGACCATAAAGTTTAGTTTTTTTAAGAAGAAAAAACGGCAATTATGCAAAAAGATTTCTATTGGAGGGAACGACTTACAGGCAAAGCTTCAGTTGACATTTCTTGCAAACTGCCTGAAAGAGAGGAAGAGGAACCCGAAAAATGATTTCATTTTGTATTGCGAAAGGAGTTTTTGGTGTTATAAAGAACAAGAACAGATTTTGCACAATTTCGGGATGAAATATTAATTGCAAGATTTTTTCTGAAGTTTGAAAACTACGGTAATTCCAAAATTCAGCATCCATGAGGCAAATAGCACCAGAATAAGCAGAGTTAAATCAGGATTCGTAAGGCTTAGTAAAATCGAAAGATTATAGAATGTTGTCTATATATATATATATATATATATATATATATATATATATATATATATATATATATATATATATATATATATATATATATATATATATATATATATATATATATATATATATATAGTGAACCACCTCGCTAACGCGTTTTGCAGAAGCATAGAAACCCCTCCCACGGAAGCGATAATCATTCCTCAGGATATCTAAGAAGTACGACCGAAAGTCCGTCCAGTTTTGGTACCGAAATGTCACAGATGTTTCCTCGAAATACGCGAGAATGTTTGTTGTGGAAGACGTGAAAAAATAGAAGAGGATACAAAGATAAGAAAGTGATCGGAAAAACCCAGAGGAGGATAGAATTTGACAGTATGAAGAGCTGGGTTAGAACGTTTAAAAAGGTATAGGTGGTTGGGCTCATCTCCAAAAAGATCAGGGATACTAGTAGGAAGCTGCACCCACCACTCTAGATCGTTTTGAATGGAGATTGAAAGGCATGTTTCACAGGCTGTATAATGAAAACAAGAAGAAAGTCAATGGCGACGGTGAACATTGAAATTACCTAATATGATAATTTCTGAGAAAGGAAAAGAAAAATGAATGTTCTCTGTTTTAGAGTTTAGATAGTCGAATAATTTTGGATAGTCAGTAAATTAGGAGATAAATAAACAGAACATGAATTTAGTCGTAGAATGGGAAGAAAGTTTTAGTCACAAGGTGGAAAATTTGAAAGACTCTAGATTAGAGACACGGGAGTAAAGAAAATTGTAGCGTACATATATGTAACAACCTCCTTTGGTTGAAAATTGAAGATAGAGACAGTTGGAGGAAACAGAAAATGGTTTGCTATTAGAACGCTCAAATGCCTCAGTTTGTCAAGAATAAGATGTTAAGTATAAAAGAAGAGAGGTGTTGTTCAACAAAAATGGAAATTGAATTGACCACCGCTAATGTTGTAGAAATCGAAGAAGAAAATAGATCATGCACTACGGTAAGTCTGATGCACAGTCTTGATGACACCAACCTTATATCACCTATTAATAGTTTTGTTTAGCAATGTGATTGTAAAATAACTAGGCATTACAGAAAGCAGAAAACTTAAATTTTATAATCATTGAATATTTTCAATCTTGTTTCAACCTTAGTGAGTTAAGTAAAAAAAAAAATCGTATCGTTATCGGTTAAAATTTTGGTATCACTCCATCCGTATTATATATATATATATATATATATATATATATATATATATATATATATATATATATATATATATATATATATATATATATATATATATATATATATATATATATATATATATATATATATATATATATATATATATATATATATATATATATATATATATATATATATATATATATTGTGTGTGTGTGTTACTTACTAAAGAAAAGTTTCCTATCTCTGGCTATGACAATAAAAATATTCTCACCATGAAAACTCTTCAATTATCTCCTCAATTCTTCATGGTTACCCAATAACTACGCAAAGTGAGAAAGAAATGAGAGTTTTGTTTTCTTTGTATGAGAGTGAGCGTTTGTGTGTGTTGTGAAGCAAATATAATATTGAAGTATATTGTTAAGAAATTGTTAGTAAAGATTGTTAAGAGAAATAGGATGATATTTTAAACAAGCTATTTTGTTTTAGGGTGCATATATTTTACAAAAGTTTTTAAAATACTATTTAAAAATTTTTTTTTAATTTTTTTGTTTATCAGAAAGATTTTCAATCAACATTTTTTTCTTAGGTTCTAGTATTGTGTGAGTACTTATTTTTCATAATGTTTCATTTTTTAGGTTGTATGAAATTGAAGACCTTAATAATCCTCAGCTAATATTGATTGTTGGTGTTTTGGGACTCCTTGTTAATGTTATTGGCCTTCTTCTTTTTCATGGTAAGTTTTTTGAATAAGAAATTTCACATGAGTTTTTTATATCCTACAACCTTCCTTTTTTGAGTTTAAAAACATAGTTCTTGGAAGAGCTTATCTTGACAAACAAGATATTATTTCAAGAAAATATTGTTCACTTTCACATAACTTTACTGTGACTAATTACTGAAACCTGATTCTTGCTTTTCATTTTGATATATAACTGAACAAAAACTTGCTGAACCATAAAAACTTTAGGCTAAAACAGCCACCTTGAATATTTTAAGCCTTTCCAATATGTACAATCGGCCCCATTTCCACTTCACCCACCTCACCTACTACATATATAAACATAAATAAACAAAATTTAATTGATTAAATTTCACAATGTTACAAAAAAAAAAAAAAAAAAAAAAAAAAAAAAAAAAATGAATAATAATAATAATAATAATAATAACCGCCTAGTAGCATGCGTAGTTCGAGGGATTATATTTCCTAAAATATTCGAGAACTTTATATATTTACAGTATAATTTTAGAATTTCAACTTTGAAAAGTCTTTACAAAGTAAGCATATATATATATATATATATATATATATATATATATATATATATATATATATATATATATATATATATATATATATATATATATATATATATATATATATATATATATATATATATATATATATATATATATATATATATATATATATATATATATATATATATATATATATATATATATATATATATATATATATATATATATATATATATATATATATATATATATATATATATATATATATATATATATATATATATATATATATATATATATATATATATATATATATATATATATATATATATATATATATATATATATATATACCGCACCATTAATTAAAGTTAATCATTGCTGTTAGTAATTCCCGCAAAGGTCAGAAAGTACCTGAGGAGGAGGAGGAATAATAAAAATGACATTCAATATTTTTTAAAATAATGTATTGGAAAACGTAGTTTTAAGAAATTCTTGAATAGAATATTTTAAAATAATAAAAAGTTTTGTTGTATTTTTAGATAGTAACTGACGCAATTTTCTTTTTCTTTTGCATGATGATAAAAACATTATGCAAAGCAAGACAAGATGGCGGCATCTTTTATTTTGAATATTAAAATTCAAAAAAGATTGACTTCATCAAAACTATTATTATTATTATCATGATCATTTTGTGTAGTTCTTTGCTATTTGAACATACACTTAAAAACATGCAGAATAAATATGAAACAAAAATAATAATAAAATATATTACCTAAAATGAACTTTAAAATTGCATTGGATATTATTATGGTGTAAGTAATAGTCTGTAGCCTAGGGCTAATAAGATAATGTGATTAAAACAGATGATGAAACAGTACCTGGCATTACGGCAACATTCCAAAGTTTATTACCTTATAATGATAATGATATATCTTTTATTACTCTTCTCGGTAACATTCCAAAGTTTATTATTATTTTAAGATTACCATCAAAATTGTCCCATTTAAACAAAATCTTACCTGGATGATCACTTTATCTATTTGAAACATCAGCTTCTCTTTCCCAGATGAATCATGTGTGAATGCGTATAAGCACATTCTTCAACATTCGCGGTCTGCACTCCAACTTCCACTTTGTTGGACATCACCTTTCTTCTTCTTCTAGACCTCACCTCTTATTCTTGACCGAAACTCAGATGTTTGAGAGTTCTGGCAGCAAACCCTATTCTGTTTCCTCCTACTGTCTGTATCCTCAATTTTCAGCCATAGGCGGTTGTTGTGCATACGTGCGCAACGAATGTCGTTTGTTCTCGCGTCTCTAATTTGGAGTCTTCTGAATTTTCCACCTTATGGCTTAGGCTCTCTTGTCATTCTACGACTAAATTCATTTGTTCTGTTTATTTATCCCCAAACTCTACTGACTATCCTAAATTCTTTGACTATTTAACTCCAAAATAGAGGGCATTCTCACTTCTCCTTTCTCTGAAGTCATCATATTAGGGGATTTCAATGTTCACCACCGCCAATGATTTCTGCTAGCTGTCATGATACAGCTGGTGAACGTGATCCATTTCGCTATCCAAAACGACCTTGAGTAGTTGGTGCAGCTCCCTACTCGTATCCCTGATCGTCTTGGAGATGAACTCAACATTCTAGACCTTTTTCTAACTTCTAATCCTTCTCCTTATACTGTTAAACTCTTTCCTCCTCTGGATTCATCCGATCACCTTCTTATCTCCGTATCCTCTTCTATCTCTTCAAGTCTTCCGCAGGAAAGACCCCCTTCTATTGAAAGGAAACATTTGTGGCATTTCGGTGCCGCAAGCTGGTCGGACTTGCGGTCGTACTTCTTTGATTTCCCATGGAATGATTATTGCTTCCGTGGGAGGGGTCCCTCTGAGTGTGCAGAGCGCATAACAGGTGATTCTCTCCGGCATGGAGGCGTACATTCCATTTTCTTTCCCTTCTACAAAACAAACCTTGGTTTAACTCTACTTGTTCTCGCGCTATCCGCCGCAGGAATATTGCCTTCAGGGATTACCGTCGTCTTCAAACTCCAGAAACTCATGCCACTTATATTTCATCCCGTAATCGAGCAAAATCTATCCTTCATAACACTAAAAACTCTTTTCTCCGTAGAAAATGCAAAAATCTTTCTGGTTCCTCTTCCTGACGCTCTTTATGGCATTTTGCAAAATAAAATGTCAACTCTAACTTTGCTTTCTCTTTCCCTCCTTTAGGATCATCCGACGCCACAACTGCTGTCTTACCTTTTTGTAAAGCTGAACTTTTCGCTCAAACTTTTGCCTCTAACTCTACCTTAGACGATTCCGGAGCTATTCCTCCTCCTTCAACCCCCTCCAACTCATTTATACCTAAAATTAGAATTTCTTCAAAACCCCCTCCAACTCATTTATACCTAAAATTAGAATTTCTTCTAAAGATGTCATTTCTGCTCTCTCTGAGCTTAATACTAAGAAGGCGTACGGTCCTGATGGTATTCCTCCTGTGGTTCTCAAAACTTGTGCTTTTGAGCTTGTACCCTGCTTTGGTAAACTATTTCGTCTTTGCTCTCTACTTCAGCCTTCCTTTCTTGTTGGAAACATGCGCTCATTCAGCCTTTGCCGAAGGGGGACCCCTCTCAACCCTCTAACTACCGTGCAATTTCTTTGACCTCCGTTCTTTCTAAAGTTTTCGAATCTATTCTTAACAGGAAGGTTTGGAAAATTCTCAATTCTTTTAATTTTATCTCTGATCGCCAGTATGGGTTTCGTAAGAAACGCTCTACTGGTTATTTTCTTTCCCTTCTCTCTGAATTTGGTCCTCCGCTCTTCGGCATTTCAGTGAGTCCTTTGCTGAGGCTCTGGACATATCCAAAGCCTTCAATAGAGTCTGGCACAAAATTTTAATTTCTAAACTTGCCTCTTTCAGTATCTATCCTTCTCTCTGTGATCTTTGTAATTTCCTTTCCGGTCTTTATTTATTAATATTAAATTTTCTTTTACTATTATTAGTCTTACGCACATTAAAACATTATAACGCAAAAATTAGAATTGGAAAAAAGCACAAGATCAAAATTGCATATTTGTGTTCATGGCTCTTTTGCACGCACACACACATTATATATATATATATATATATATATATATATATATATATATATATATATATATATATATATATATATATATATATATATATATATATATATATATATATATATATATATATATATATATATATATATATATATAATATATATATCAGGCCCCTGCAAGAAAAAAAAATATGAGCTCCCTCACACCCACCTTGCATCAATGTCAGTTTGGAATATACTGACCCGTTTTAGAATTTTTTTTTTTTTTTTTTTTATAAATTTCATCAAGATCAGTGACGTTACTAATTTGAGTATAATCAGACTTAAAAATTGAGGTGTCCCAATCCAGCAACTCATTCTCTTTTTCTCTCTATTTTATCATATATATATATATATATATATATATATATATATATATATATATATATATATATATATATATATATATATATATATATATATATATATATATATATATATATATATATATATATATATATATATATATATATATATATATATATATATATATATATATATATATATATATATCAGAGGTGGGCGCGCGAATTTTAAACTTTAGAGCGCAAACGCAAAAGCGCAAAATGGAAAAACTTAGTGCGCAAGCGCAAAAGCGCACATTTTTTCAAAAATTTATTAAATTTTTTTTAAAGCGCAAATTTAGGAGCGCAAAAAAAAAAAAAAAAAAAAAAAATAGAGCGCAAGTTTGTAAAGATGAATTTATTTTTAAATTTTATTTGAAAGATGCAAATGTATAACAAAAAACGAAAAAGATCTTATTTATTCATTTATCTATGATCTCTTCCTCCTCGTTGCTCTCATCTTGTATTCTGAACAGTTTCATATTCCCTTTCACAAAAATAAGTTTTTCAAAATTGCTGGATGCCATGGCTGCCATCATTGGTCTTAGAATGTCAGAGTGTTGACTAAACAACGTCTCCACGTCCGCTGAGCTGGCTAATGGGGTATTACACTTAATAAAGAAGTCCACCTAGACCTTCTAGTATTCACAAGGGAAAGGGTTCCTTGTGAGAGGGGTACTGTGGTGAACATTTACTCCAGCACAGCTATCCAAGGTTTGTTCCAACCTCTCCTCCAGAAGTATCTGCCGAATATATGAGGCATTTAGTTTCTGAAATATTTAGAAATGGTATTAAGAACTCAAATCTTTTTTAAGTTTCATTTGAACATTGTGTCAGTGTATTGTGAATATATATATATATATATATATATATATATATATATATATATATATATATATATATATATATATATATATATATATATATATATATATATATATATATATATATATATATATATATATATATATTATATATATATATATATATATATATATATATATATATATATATATATATATATATATATATATATATATATATATATATATATATATATATATATATATATATATATATATATATATATATATATATATATATATATATATATATATATATATATATATATATATAAACAAGAGATGCTTAAAGTTTGTTTCAAATTATAAAAATAACTCATCTTAAATGGGCCCATTTCAAGCTCAGTCTCATCACCTTCAATGCCTTGATGTGGAGGAGTAAAAAATTCGATTTAGTATTACACTTTATTTAATCCAATATGTTGACAGGTGGGTACTTCCCTCATTTAGCCTACCTACCACTCCGAGTTTGAAGTGAAGGTGCTGGGCTGTTGCCATTTAAGCAAATCAAAATCATCAAAGATACTGTTGAACCTCTGTTCAAAGCACTTTTCTTACCCTTTGTTTGGCTTTGGTAGCTTTCGCAAGTAGTTGACAAAATTTTAAGCATTGTTCAATTTTTCACCTCTCGTTTCATTTCCACAAGATTGTCCTTGAGGAGGAAGAGGTTAGGCAATAGAACTCTCACGCAGGCATTCTTTTCATCCTGCAGCATATCCAACCTAACAGCAATAGGCTTCATTATTTCGATGTAATCAGCAATTACTTCTTTATCAGTTTTATTAAATACTGGAAGACAAGGATTTTGTTCCATATAAAATGTTGTTGATTTGTGTCATGTTATCTTCAATGTTCATAAGCAGGTCTTTCAAAGAATCGTATTTGGAGTTACAACGAGTAATACTTTGTGTTTTAAGTTTTGTTCCCAACTCCTTTATTCTCACAGAAGTTGTAGTTTTCCTATTTGGGCATTCCACAATGCCTGTGCTTTGGCAAGTGTCTTATTAAATAGATCTTTGGCACCAGAGGACCAGCGAAGAACTTTTGAAACGTCCCTAGTAGCCAAGATGTTTAATGTGTGGGAAATGCAACGGCGAAGTTTAAGTAGGCAAAGGGCATCGTGTTCTTCAAGCAGATACTTAAATAGAGCTCAAATTTGCGCGTTTGCGCTCTTAAAAAAGTTGATAAGCGCAAATGCAAAAGCGTATATTTTTTCGAAATTTCGCGGAAACGCAAAAGAGCAAATTTTTTACCTAAACCGCAAATTTCGCTTTTGCGCTTTCATTTGCACTTTGCACTTATGTTCACCTCTGACATATATATATATATATATATATATATATATATATATATATATATATATATATATATATATATATATATATATATATATATATATATATATATATATATATATATATATATATATATATATATATTATGACGGTCTCGGTGATGAGAGCCGGCTTGCATTTAGAGTAAGTGATAACAAACAACTCGGATATTAAACGGAGATTTCTTGACTACACTTTATTATACAGTTTCTCCATTTAATAACAGGTTATTCTGCAAAAGACAGAACAATAATTTAAAATATATACGTGATAAAGCCAATAATAAAATAAACACAAATATGTAAGAACAAAAACCTACCGATTATGACTTCACAAACTCTAGAATCAATCTGCTAATAGAAGCGAGAAAGAAGAGGGATGCGGGCGGCAAAGGCGACTCAGTCTATTGGCGCGAAGTGCACTTAACTCAGTCCTTTGCACAACAGAGTCACTTACATGGCTCCCCCAAAGTTGAGATGAACTTTGAACTAAATATGGCTCTTCGGTGGGGAATCCCGATCTCCTGCTGACACCAGTATGACCACAAAATATACGGGTCCTTCCAAAAAACTGAGGGTTTCCATCTTCTCTTCCTATGGTTACCTAAAATTCGTTTACCACATCTTAACCAAGCTCTTTTAACACGTCTGTCTTGGCCTATGAAGGCCTTTCTTGCTATTGCTAATCTCCAGTTGTTTCTGGTATTTTCATTTTTTATAGGAGTCTTTTCCTTTCCCTTTTTAAGTTTCTCAAAATGAATCTTCTTCTCCATTCTCCTTCTTATCAAAACACCCTTTTCCTTTCCAAGTTGAACTTTCATCTTCTGCTTCTCTTTATCCATTTCAGAAAACTCCCTTTTACTCTTTTCTTTGAATCGTTTCCAATTTGGTTTGTATACTTTCCTTTGTTATTTTCCATTTGAGTAATTACCTTCTGCCCTTTCATTTTCAAGCCTTGATGTTAAGACAGGTTCTTCATTACTATGCTCTGCATCAGCATCTTGCCTTTCCTTTATCGAATCTTCCTTTTCTTTCTTTGCTTTTGGTATCACCTGATCCCTTTTTGTTAACAATTCTCTCAACCTTTTTATTTCAACGTTCGCTTCGCTTATTTCTTTACTCAAGTTTCGTTTTTCGCTTTCATTTACAGCATGAAGGTTCTTAATTTCTAATTCTCTTTCCTTTATAAAGTTTGCCATTTTCTGTTCAGTTTCTTCCTTTTCTTGGATAATATCTAAAAGGTTTCTCTTATCTCTTTCCTTTTCATTTAATAGTGCTTCGAAGCTTTGCCTTTCTAACAATCTTTGCTGCTTTAACTCTTCGTGTTGTCTTTCGTTGAGAAGGCGGTCGTTTTCCTTACATTCTAAAATATCCTCAACCTTAGATTTCAGCATCTGATTTGATTCCTTAAGTTCTTTAATAGTCGTTACTTGTTCTTGAAGAAGATTCTCTTTATTATTTAAATGCATTTTGGTATTCTCCGAGTCTCTGACTAAACCTTTATTCTGGTTTTTAAATTCTATTTTTAATTTGTCTTCAGGCCTTGTTCTTTCGTCCTTTCTGACATTTTCATGCTTGTTCAACTCTTTAGTTTCGGATCGGAATGTTACTATAGAGTGATTAACTATTACCTTAAGTTCGCTTGCCTGTAAAGAGTTGCTAAAGGTTTCTGATGCCCTGCCGATGATACCCCATCCTAAACGAGACTTGAAGCCAAAAGGTGTACCCCTTTTTCCTGTAACTACCTTTAAAGGTTCTATTGCTTTGGGACAGTCCAACCCAATTAGCATTTCTATGTCTAGCATTGGAATTTTTGCTTCTATTTCTTCACATATCTCTCGCAAATGTTCATATCTTTTCGCGACTTCTTTATTAGGGATGCTTGCTCTATCTGCCGCTATGTCTTCCTTTACATATGAGGATCGCAGCTGTAATTCCTCCTTTGACCTTAATCCTTGCAGGATTAGGTTATTACACTTAATTGATTTTGCAAGCTCTGTGCCTGATATAGTTTTGATGCTTAGATCTACTGGGGAGCCTGCTAAATTTAACCTTTTGAATAATGAATCCTTAATAAAGGATGTATTAGATTGATGGTCCAGCATAGCATATGTTAACACTCTATTTACAGGGAAGTCATGACTATGGACCCAGATTGGTAATATTAATGCCTGTGTCTGATAGGAAACATTGTCCTCGCTTGTATCTATTTTGTTCACTATAGCTTGTTGATTCGCTTGTTCTCTTTCGCTTTGAGACACTCCTTCCTGTAGTTTCTATTCTACCTTTGGGTACCCTTTGCTCGAATGACACCCTTTCTTCATGCATGAAAGTGTGGTGGAATCCATTGCAGGTCCGACAGCGGTTTGGATCCCTACAGAATCTTAAAAACGTGTCCTGATCTTAAACAGTTCCAAGCAGAAGCCTTTTTTCTTTTACAAAATATTTGCCTCTCCTGAATAGGTTCATTTGCGAAATTTATTGCAAGTGCCCATGCCGTGGTTTTGATTACAATAAATGCACGTAAGAGTTGTTACATTTCTATCTCTCTGATCATTTGTTACTGCTGCTTCGGTGGCAAAACTACGCACACTTCTGGTGCTTGAAGTCTCCTTGTAGCTTGGTTTTCCATTGCCTTGAGTCTGCCTTTCTGCTTGTAAAGTGGGGGCAGAGAAGCATGCCTGACGTGCCTGGTCGGTGATGAATTTTACAAAATTTGAGAATCCAGGGTAACCGCCGTGATTTCTAGGCATGCTTTCTACATACTTAAAAGCGTAGTCGTTCCATTTATGAATGATATGTGCTGGTAACTTCTTTAGTAGGGACAGAATTCTATCTGTATCGTCTAGTCCGTTGAGGCCTTGAGTGGAAGCCTTTACCACCTCGCACTTTTTTAAGAAATCTGCGAACTTTCTCAAAGCCAACGCATCTCCAGCCTTTATAAAGGGCCATGAATCTAACTGTTTCTTAAGTGTGTTTGAGACAATATGCATGTTGCCGTATCGTTCCTCTAATGCTTCCCTTGCATCCTTATAAGCTTCTATGGAGTCTGTAGAGATGTAAGCATTTACTAGTTCTTGCACTTCCCCACTGGTATATTTGTACAAGTAATATAAAAGTTTTCGCTGGTCTGATACCGTGGTTTCCACAAGAGTATGAAAGGCCATTTTCCAGGCCGCGTATGTAATAGGATCCCCATTAAACAGGGGGGGTTCAGGCCTATGCAGGGATGCATTTTCCATTAAAACATTAATTGCTGAAATGTCTAACTGTGATTTAAATTCATTGGCACTTGGGTTCAAATTTGCTTGTGCAGTAGGATGCCTTCCATTTTCATTTCTTGACTGAGTTTCCACAAAAACTTCTTCTGTTGCTGTACCTGCGGATGTTACTTCGCTTGAAGAGCTGCTTGCGTGTGGAACTAGGATTGCTTGATACTTCGTTTGAAGATTGGCTTGAGAGTGGGACAGAACCGCTTGGCACTTCGCTTTAAGGTTGGCTTGAGCGTGAAACAGAACTGCTTGGTACTTGGCTTGAAGATCGGCTTGATCGTGGAACAGAACTGTTACTTGAAGGTTGGCTGTTCTCCAGAATTTCTGATGAATCCATTGCGCTGTTTTCTTTTTCCTGCTTTGTTATTAAAGTATATATTTGTATTTTTATCTCTCGTACTTCGCCCTTGGTGACTTCTAAATTCTCTTCTTCCTTACTTATGTCATCGTACATTTCTAATCTTTCCATGTCGTTGCTATAAACCTTAAGCTTGGCTTCGGCTTCTATTTGTACTTGCTCTAATTCACTTACCGTTTGTTTTAATCCTTCTGTATCCCTGCCTTGAATAATGATTATTTTGCATTCGCTTATAATTTCATTAAGCTTGCTATGAGTTATTTTGAAAGTCCCTTTTTAACCTAAATAAATTTCGTTTTTCATTTTTAAGGGCCTCTTCCCTCGCTTCCATTTCGCTCTCTTTATCTGTGGTTTTAGTATCGGTTTTACCCATTTTAGAAAAGGCTTGTTTACGAATTTAAATAATTATCCTTCAAGTATCTGATGCCACAGATGAATATTAATTTTTAAGGAAATATTTATTAGACAAATGTCCGTGGCATCCGAAAATTATAAATGAGATACTCAAAGAGGATAATTCACCCTTTAAATAAATACGGTTGCCGAGCTTTCCTTGGAATAAAAACAACGAGACGTATTTTTATTACAAAGCACAAAAAATATAGACAAGTAGACAAAATATCAAATATAAATGTAAATAGGCAAATGTAAATAATAATAATAATAATAATAATAATAATAATAATAATAATAATAATAATAATAATAATAATAATCACAAACAATAAAAATAAAACACAGGAAAGCTCCAAGGAACACGACAACCAAAAAACACCACAACAATATAAATGTAAAATTTATGCAAACCGTAAAAATTATTTATTTATTTATTTATTTTTTTTTTTATTTATTTTTTTTTTTAAACACTCTGTAAGTCCTTTTTGACCAGCGAACCTTTTGCGGTATTTATATCGTAGTAATAAGAATTGCAATAATCATCAAATACACCTTTGAACACAAATAATAATAATAATAATAATAATAATAATAATAATAATAATAATAATAATAATAATAATAATAATAATAATAATAATATATAATAATAATATATAATATATAATAATAATAATAATAATAATTCACAATTGTATAAATAACTATTAAAAAATGTATTTATATATATATATATATATATATATATTTTATTTATTTATATTAATTTTAGTCCTCCTTTAAATTTTCGTTTTCTGCTGTCTTCGTTTTCTGTTTTCACCCTTTGAGTAGGCTCCAGCGATGAGGAAACTGATGCTGATCGAGTCCCTTCCTTATTCCACTTGTAGTTCTCCAAAAATGCCTCTTGAATTTCGTTGAATGCGAATTAAAATGGGAGGTTTTCTTTCCCCCAAAATTGCTCGCTCGACGACTGCTTTGCCTCCAAATTTTAGCTTGAAATTTTTTTTTTTTTTTTTTTTTTTTTTTTCAATATGGCTTGTAGATTTTCTTCGCTTGTTTGACGGAATTTTTTTTTTTTTTTTTATTTATTTATTTATTTAAGCTTGATTTAACTTCGACGATACGTATATTCACTTTGCTTGTAGTTAAACACACACACGTTTATTATAATCGCTTGGATTTCAATCGTTTAAAAATAACTATTCGAAATCTTGAGCCTGCTTGGATTTCGCAATCGAATTACTTCACAAATCTTAGGCTTGCTTGGAGTTCACAAATCGAATAACTATGGCGGTCTCGGGGATGAGAGCCGGCTTGCATTTAGAGTAAGTGATAACAAACAACTCGGATATTAAACGAAGCTTTCTTGACTACACTTTATTATACAGTTTCTCCGCTTAATATAGGTTATTCTGCAAAAGACAGAACAATAATTTAAAATATATACGTGATAAGCCAATAATAAAATAAACACAAATATGTAAGAGCAAAAACCTACCGATTATGACTTCACAAACTCTAAAATCAATCTGCTAATAGAAGCGAGAAAGAAGAGGGATGCGGCTGCAAAGGTGACTCAGTCTATTGGCGCGAAGTGCACTTAACTCAGTCCTTTGCACAACAGAGTCACTTACAATATATATATATATATATATATATATATATATATATATATATATATATATATATATATATATATATATAGATATATATATATATATATATATATATATATATATATATATATATATATATATATATATATATATATATATATATATATATATATATATATATATATATATATATATATATATATATATATATATATATATATATATATATATATATATATATATATATATATATATATATATATATATATATATATATATATATATATATATATATATATATATATATATATATATATATATCTTTTATTATCGAGGGCAATTTGATATTTTTTAAATATCGATATTTTTTTATATATCGGCATTCCTAGTTTAAGTATTAACTTTTAATTAGCATAAATAGTAATAAAATTTGACTGATTAAATAAGAAACTGAAATGTAAGCCCAAAATTTGTTTTTTAAAAAAAATGACGAAGCGCAAATTGGTAAGCGCTATTTTCAAAAAACTTCGCAAAAGCGCAAATTTTTTTTAAAGGGCAAATTTGCGCTTTTGCGCTCTTAAAAAAGTCGTTAAGCGCAAAATGCAAAAGCGCACATTTTCAAAATTTAGCGCAAAACGCAAAAGCGCAAATTGCGCTTTTGCGCTTCATTTTGCGCTTATGACCACCTCTGTTAGTTAGATTTACTAAATATATATATGTAGGGGCTTGGACTTATTTTTATCTTACTTTGCATGAATGAACTGATAATTAGTGATAGTATAGACCTAGTCCTTGTTGCATGTATTAGTATGATCATTATTATTATTTGTCTTGCCTGAGACAGTCTCGAGAGGCCCGTGCGGTTTTTACCTGTCTCAATTTTTTAAATGTTCTAATGCTTTAATGTATTATTATTATTATTATTATTATTATTATTATTATTATTATTATTATTATTATTATTATTATTAATATTATCAGTATTACAGTATTTTTGAGCTCAGAGGACGAATGCCCCTTAGAAACCCTTTCTAGCTTTGTATCAATACATATTGTTATAAGATGATTTGTTTTTGTGAGTTTTTTCAATAAAAATGAATAAAGATTAAGGATTAAGGATTACCAATATTTCTGAAACTTTTATCATAGTTTGACATTTTTTTGTTAGATTTAGTTTCGTTATAGTCATTTTTATTATTTCTATATTTACTATTTTTTGTGTTATTATTAGTATTATTATTAGTATTTGTATTTTATCTGTCATTAAAAAATTAAATAGCTATGAAATGTGTATCCCTTTAGAAGCCTCTTTTCAGAGAACTTGAGAACTAACAAATTATTGATATTTTTTATTTGTAGTTTAGACCTATTGTAATATTGTAAACTTGTAAGTTTAAATTCCTCTGAATAAACTGTGAGAATTGAAATTAAAATTATTTTTATCATTATCATTATCATTATTATTATTATTATTATTATTATTATTATTATTATTATTATTATTATTATTATTATTATTATTATTATTATTATTATTATTATTATTATTATTATTATTATTATTATTATTTTATTATTATTATTATTATTATTATTATTATTATTATTATTATTATTATTATTATTATTATTATTACTGTTATAATAAAAACAAATATAATACTTGATTATTATTATTATTATTATTATTATTATTATTATTATTATTATTATTATTATTATTATTATTATTATTATTATTATTATTATTATTATTAATATTGTTATTATTATTATTATTGTTATAAATCATTATTATTATTATTATTATTATTATTATTATTATTATTATTATTATTATTATTATTATTATTATTATTATTATTATTATTATTATTGTTATCATATTTACAAATATTATCATTATTACTATATAAATATTATTATTATTATGAGAATTATTATTATTATTATTATTATTATTATTATTATTATTATTATTATTATTATTATTATTATTATTATTATTATTATTATTATTTTTTTTTTTTTTGTGTTTTTAATGAAACAGATTAGATTGACATTACGATTATAAAGTGTAATGTATTATAAAACTTTTAGTATATTTGTTTTTCAGTTAAGAATTTTATTTACCACGACAGTAAAAAAGGAAATCACAATGAGATCTAATGAGCAAAGTCTCAAGCAAACTCTCTCAAGGGGGTGCGGACTTATTTTGGTTGATTATTATTTTTTGAAATAAAATTTTTAATTTTTACAACATGAAGATCAAACTTGGTACATTAGTATAATTGGGGAAGATGTAGATTTGTGCATTCATGTAAAATTTATGTAGGGGGTATGGTTTTGGAAATAATCCACCAAAACTTCAAATGGCCCCAGCTCAAAAAAATTTTAATAACTTTTTTTCATTTTTTCAGGAAAGGTAGTTGAATGATGTAGAAACATATTGGTTAAAAGTTTTTTTTGATTGAATCAGTCCTTCATGGTGTTTTCATGTTTTGAAAATTTTTAAAAAATTTCTCACCTCAATTTCAAATGACAAAAATTCCAAATTTGCTCAACATTTTTTCTTCAATTTTTCAGAATACTTACGAGAATGATATAGACACATTTTAATCTAAGGGTTGTTTTTTATTGAGGCACTCCTTCATGGTCTTTTCATTATTTTTAAGGATTTCTTTTTCCAAAAAATTGAAAAAAAATCCTTCAAATGGCCCCAGCTCAAAAAATTTTTTATTAACTTTTTTTATTTTTTCAGTAAAGGTAGTTGAAAGATGTAGAAACATATTCAAATAAGGGTTGTTTTTGATTGAAAAAATCCTTCATGGTGTTTTCATGTTCGGAAATTTTTTGAAAAATTTCTCACCTGTCTCACCTATCTCACCTCAACTTCAAATGGCAAAAATTCAAAATTTGCTCAACATTTTTTCTTAATTTTTTTCAGAAAACTTAGGAGAATGATATAGACACATTTTCATCTAATGGTTGTTTTTGATTGAGGCACTCCTTCATGGTCTTTTCATGATTTTTAGGGATTTTTTTCCAATTTTTTGAAAAAGAAATCCCTAAAAATCATGAAGGAGTGTCTCAATCAAAAACAACCCTTGGATGAAAATGTGTCTATATCATTCTCCTAAGTTTTCTGTAAAAATGAAGAAAAAATGTTGAGCAAATTTGGAATTTTTGTCATTTGAAGTTGAGGTGATAAATTTTTCATAAATTTTCAAAACATGAAAATAACATGAAGAATTGATTCAATCAAAAAAACTATTTAACAAATATGTTTCTACATCATTCAACTACCTTTCCTGAAAAAATGAAAAAAAGTTATTAAAAAATTTTTGAGCTATTTCCATTTGAAGTTTTGGTTGATTATTTCCAAAACCATACCCCCTACAGAAATTTTACACGAATGCACAAATCTGTATCGTCCCCAATTATTCTAATGTATCAAGTTTGATCTTTATGTTGAAAAATTAAAAATTTTATTTCAAAAAATAATAATCGACCAAAATAAGTCCGCACCCCCTCAATGGAGTATCTCTGCACTTCTTTAGAACTGTTGTGGTACTGAGGTAAACTTTCTTTTACCATTTAAGAGGTCAGGGTTCGACTCTCTGTATTGCAAAATTAAAAATTCTGAATATTTTAACTCCATTTGAAAAGTGTTTTTAAAATTAATATGTTTCTAATAGTCTGTAAGAGAGGAGATAGTAACCAACTTGTTACTTTGCACCCGAGGGCAGTCGGAGCTTCCTGTGAGAGAGTCTGCATGAAAGATTGCTCAAGACCCTACTTATTGTGATTTCCTTTTGTACTGTCGTGCTACAGAGATAGCACTCTGTATTAACATCTAAGCAGATTTAAAAAATCTTATATATATATATATATATATATATATATATATATATATATATATATATATATATATATATATATATATATATATATATATATATATATATATATATATATATATATATTATATATATTATATTATATTATATTTTTTTTTTTTTTTTTTTTTTTTTTTTTTTTTTTTTTTTCAAAAACATTTTATTTTTTTATTTTTTTTTTTTCTAAATAAATAATTTTTAAAATATGTTATTTTACATGGTATCATTATTACTTATGGCTCTCTTTTCACTTTTTTTCTTTTTTAATAAATGAATATGCATAACTTGGTCTTTTTATTTCATCATATGATTATTTCATTATATAAAATAAATATTAAAGATAAAATAACTAAAATGATTCTAAATGATTTAATTACAATACAATTAAAATACCCCATACACATAATCAACAAATCATTTAGAAAAGCAAAAATCAAATTCTATTCCATAAAAATCAATGAACACACAACAGATAAAAACTTTTTACCGATTCCACACATAAACATAAAACCATTAAAAAAGTAGTACCAAAAAATATAACCTTAGTCTCATCCAACAATATTGTATTAAAAAAAAGTATTTAAACCACCAAAAGCCCCAAACCCAAACCCCCGTGTATCTATAGTATACCATGTTTAGGTTGTAATCTAAAATATATAGGTGAAACCACTGATTACAATAAACGATTATACCAGCATAAATATGACCTCCACACAGACAACCAAAATTCAGCCCTTACCATATATAGACAAGAGAATAACCATATTATTAATCTAAATGATAGTTGTACCTTCACACATATAAACAACTATAATAAAAGAAAAATAACTGAAGCCTTCTGTATTAAAAATTTACCAAGTTATAACCAAAGTGAAGGAAACTACAAGATTGATCAATTACAAAATTTTATCATAAAAATCCTGGAATTACGAAAAGAAGATCATTGCTTCAGTCATACCTGAAGGAGGCTCCAGGGAGGAGCGAAAGCTTGCTTCTCGAATTATTTTTAATTTTGTATATTTTTGCATAATTGCATGATTTGGTGTTGATAAATAAAGTGATATCTCTCAATTTGCATTGGTCAACCTAGGGGTCGAATATTAAATAATATATATATATATATATATATATATATATATATATATATATATATATATATATATATATATATATATATATATATATATATATATATATATATATATATATATATATATATATATATATATATATATATATATATATATATATATATATATATATATATATATATATATATATATATATATATATATATATATATATATAATATATATATATATATATATATATATATATATATATATATATATATATATATATATATATATATATATATATATATATATATATATATATATATATATATATATATATATATATATATATATATATATATATATATATATATATATATATATATATATATATATATATATATATATATATATATATATATATATATATATATATATATATATATATATATATATATATATATATATATATATATATATATATATATATATATATATATATATATATATATATATATATATATATATATATATATATATATGATGGATCGAATGTTGAATTTTTGTCAAATGCGGATCCGGATGTTGAATTTTCGAAAGTACGGATGTGGACGTTGGATTTTTGAATGTGCAGATAAGGATGCGGATGCGGATGTTGAATTTTTGAAAAGTGCGGAAGCGGATGCGGATGTTAATTTTGATGAGCATGCGATTACGTATTATTTATTTCCCTATCACCTTTCCCACTTTCGTGGGGTGGTGCCCGCTACAATAGCCATTATTATCTTTCAACCCATTTCATCACCGCCCTCCATCACACTCTGTCCTCCGCAAGTCTTCTACCCTCTTCTAAACTCAAATTCCTGCCACCCAAAATCTCTCTCACTCCATCCATCCATCTTCACTTTGGCCTTCCCCTCCCCTACCTCCATCCACTTCGGATCTAAGTATCTTACCCACCATTCTGTCCTCATTCATTTTACACATATGTCCAAACCATTTTGCACACTATCCTCCGCTTTATCAACTTCACCCTTCTTCCATTTACACATCTCCCTTTTTCTTTCATTTCTAATCCTATCAATCCTTCTCAATTTACATTTCGCTCTCAAACCTTTCATCTCAAAGTCATTCAAACTTTTCCTCGCCCGAACACTTATCATCCATGTTTAACATCTACACAATAAAGAAGGTAAACACATACATTCAAGCATTCTTATCTTTATTTCTTTCGAAAATTTTCCTTTTTTCCATATTTCTCTTAGGCCTCCCAACACTTCACTCCCTCTACCACTCTATTCTTTAATTCTTTTTCCGTCCCACAATTACCTTCCACCAACATTGCTGATATTGAAATTCATCCACCTCCTCAAGTTCCTATCCCCCCACTTCTATTCCCAAAATTCCTCCCTCCACATCTCCTCATCCCCACCTCCAATCCTCATAACTTTACTCTTAGCTGGAATAAATTTCAGTCTCATGTTTGCACATTTCCTTCAAACACTATCACAAGTATTCTCAACTTTTCTTATGATTCTGCCACCAACACTGCAAAAAGTAAAACATTCACATCCCATTCATGCTCCATATTTCTTAACCTAATATCCTTCCCTTCTCTCCATATTTCTCTAACTACACCATCAATACATAGATTAAATAACAAAGGCAACATTACACACCCCTGTCTCAATCCCACTCCTATGCTAAACCAATCCGATAGTTCCCTCTTCACTCTCACTCTTGATGTACAATTCGCAAATATATATATATATATATACACACACATATATATATATATATATATATATATATATATATATATATATATATATATATATATATATATATATATATATATATATATATATATATATATATATATATAAGTTGAGTTAGCTTCTTTCTTAGAGAACCTTAATCTAATTAATAAGGTTAATACCAAGCTTTTCCAAATAATCATTTAATACAGTGATAAAGTTTCATGCCGTATTTCCGCCTTCTGCCTTTATAAGATGAAAAGCCCTAGACTCCATCTTTCGAGAAGAGCTCTATGTGTGGAATAACCACAGATGTGTGATGTGTTTCCCATACATGGGCGAATAACACTCATATAAAGGACAAGCAACTGGGGTGGTGTGAAGAAATTCTGAATGTGTCTCAAAACACCTAACCTTTTAGAAGCTTGATTAGGAAGAGAACTAAAGAAATCTTTCCAAGAAAGATCACAGAAAAAGAAACACCAAGAATATTAAGGACAGATGAAAGTTGTTTGAGTTGCGTGTTTCTGAAGAAGACATCATAATTGTGTGGAAGATTGTGTCTTTTTTTTTTTTTTTTTTTTTTTTTTTTTTACACATCACCACCACTCACGGGCAAAGCCCTATTCAAGGAGGGGGTGTTAAAAGAATAAAAATGAAGGTAAATAGAGTACAAAATCCAGAAAATAAAAATCACCCATACAGTACCCACCTAACGCAAATTTCTCAGGTGGGCGCAGACGCGGGCTTTAAAAAAATTGAGATTAAATGCAGAGGGAAATACAGAAGATGGAAGAGAGTTCCACAAGACAGAGGTGGCAGGAAAGAAAGAGGCACCACAGCGGACAAGCCTGGAGTTGCCTATGTCCACGCAAAATTGATGCGCGGACATTGCACCCCTTGTGCTGTGAGGACGCCGTAAAGGTGGAGGTACACGGGTGGATAGTTCCCTCGAGCATTTGCCACTGTAGTACCTATAGAAAAGTGACAAGGCACCAACATCACGTCGCAGAGATAAAGAATCAAGAGAATTAGAAAGAGCGGGACAGTTTATAAGTCTTTTAGCCTTTGACTCAACCCTATCCAAAAGACGAGTGAAACCTGAGCCACCCCAGATATGAGAGCAGTACTCCATACAAGGGCGGATGAGACCCTTGTATAATTGGAGTAACTTGCGAGGAAGAAAAAAATTCTCGCAGTCTAAACAGAACTCCCAGCTTCTTTGAGGCCGCCCTAGCAACCATTGTGATATGAGGTTTCCAAGACATTTTTTTGTTTATGTGAAGGCCAAGGATGTTTATATTGTCAACAGGAGAGACGGGAGAACCATCGAAAGAAATAGAAAAGTTAGGAGGTGTCTTTGAGAGAGAGATTTCTAGAAGTTGAGTTTTTAAAGAGTTGAATTTCACAAGGTTGAGACGACCCCACTGGGAAATTCTATCCAGATCTGCAAGAATGGAATCGGAAAGATGTAGACGAGAAGCAACTCTAGATGCAAAGGAAGGAGCAGATTTGAAATGAGTAGAAGAATGGAGGGTTGAGTCATCGGCATATGAATGTATAGGGTTAGATGAACAGCTGAGAAGATCATTAATGAAAAGTAAGAATAGAGTAGGAGACAAGACAGAACCCTGAGGAACACCACTATTGACAGGAAAGGAAGAAGAAGTCGCTCCATCAACAACAGCCGAAATGGAACGATTAGAAAGAAAACTAGACATAAGTAAGCAAAGAGAAGGAGGAAACCCAAAGTAGGGGAGCTTGGAAAGCAGTGACGCATGCCATACCCGGTCAAACGCCTTAGATATGTCAAGCGCCACCACGCAAGTCTCCCCATGGTCCCTAAGGGCAGAAGACCATAGATCTGTGAGATAGGAAAGTATGTCACCAGTAGACCTCGAACGACGAAAGCCATACTGATGATCAGAAAGAAGGGAATGAGATTCCAGATGATCTAAGAAGTGAGAGTTAAGAAGGGTTTCAAAGATCTTAGACAGAATACAAGTGAGAGCTATAGGGCGATAGTTGGAAGGATCAGAGCGGCTACCTTTCTTCGGAATAGGTTGGACTATTGCGCGCTTCCAACACTGAGGGAAAGTACTAGTATTGAGGCATAGAGAGAAAAGTTGAACGAGGGACGGAGCCAGCTCAGAAGGCACACTCCCTTAAAACTCGGGGAGGAATGCCATCCGGGCCGCTTGCCTTCCTAACGTTCATAGACTTCAGAAGCCTATGCACCTGGTCAAATGAAATCACAGGCAAAGGCATGGGACCTCTGAGAGGAGAAGAAGTAGGAGAAGGATTGCCGGAGTCGTCCAGGGTAGAATTAGAGGAGAATAGGAGACCGAAGAGATTAGCCTTTTCAGTTGGAGTGTTAGCAACAGAACCATCAGAGCGAATAAGAGGAGGAAAGGAAGATTTACAGAAATTGTTGGAGATGTTTTTGTCAAGAGGCCAGAAAGATTTATCAGTAGGAGAATTTAGGAGCTCAGCACACCTTCGTTTGGTGAAAGTCTGCTTTGCTCGTTGAAGAATATCCCTGCAACGATTCCGATCTGAATGAAAATTAGCTAGAGTGATAGGAGAAGGAGAATTTTTCCACTGTCGATACGCAATGTCTCTAGCCTGAATGGCACGAGAACAAGCACGATCGAACCATGAAGATTAGTTGAAGAAGGGATGAACCTGTTCATCCCATCAACGATTACGGCCCCCACCTTATCGGCAGAGACCGAAGCGTCTTCAGAGACAAAGCAGTCACTCCAGGAATAGTTAGCGTAGAAGCAACGCAAAGCCCCCCAGTCAGCCCGATCAAAGTGCCAGAAGATACGTTTAGGGCAGGGTGGAGCAGTTGGAGAGAAAGCATGAAAATTAAGACAAATTAGATTGTGGTCGGAGTTACCAATAGGTGCGAAGATAGCATATTTATAGAGAGAAGGACTAGTAGTGAAGCATAAATCAAGAGTGTTCAAGAATTGGTTGGGACGATCTGGAATGTGTGTTGGTTCTTTTAATCAGTTGCTCCAGATCGTTGAGAATGCTGAATGATTCGGCCTCCTCTCCCCCTGAATCGGTATGAGAGGAACCTAGCCATTCAGTGTTGTGTACGTTGAAATCCCCTAAATAGAGGACCTTCAGTATTTGGATGCGAAGATGTAACAGTCTCGTGAGAAGTAGTTAGGTACTCAAAAAAGGTAGAAAAATCTGTTCTATTAGGAGAACAGTAGCAGAAGCACAAGATTATTGAAGTGGTAGGAAGAAAGATTTTAAGCCACAGAACATCGAAGTTAGGAGATTCAAGATTCACAAGACGTGTTACCGGAGTGTTGGTGTTAACATAGGCACAAACTCCACCCTTAGAACGGAATTATGAAATAAGTTATAGTTATATATAAAAAAGTTAGGAGAGGAATTCTTTGATATCTGGGTCTCAGACAAGAGTAAAAGGTTAGGATGAGAATTAGAGAGATGGTATTCCACAGAAGCTAAGTTAGAGCGTAAGCCACGAATGTTGGTGAAGTGTACAGAGAACCCACGTCTGCGCACACCAGCCATTCTTCACAAACACTTGCGTTCAAAACAGACAAACAAACAGCCAATCTAGCAAACTGACAAACACAAACAATCACACGAGCAAATAGACAGACTAACGAAGAGACAAACAAAACAAAATAAAAACTGAAAATGCTTATGTTAAAAACAAATATTAAAACGTTAAAAAACAAACACACACAATCACACGAGCAAACGGTCAGACAAACAAAGAGACAAACAAAACAAAATAAAAACCGAAATAATACTTATGTTAAAAACAAATATTAAAACGTTAAAATCAATTATGAAACTATATAATTATAATATTAAACCTGTAAACAGATCATGAGGTAAATTTATGTTAATGAAATTTAATTATTAGAACGTACGGAGAAAATATATATTAAATTTAAAACGGTAAAATTTTACTTAGGTTAAAAATCATACTTATCTTACACATGTCGAACTACACTGTCAATAAAAATATAATCAATTAAAAACACTTAAAAAAGAATTAAAACACTGAGCACTATAAAAAAATTAAAAACAAAACCACACATTTAGAGCTAAATAAAACAGAAAAAAACACAAACACACACACTAGCATAAGAACACTGAGAGCAGAGAGATGGAGGAATTGAGTTTTGGTGGCATTGAAAAAAAAATGTTTTCTCTGACCCAATTTAAAATGCGAGATAGATTAGGGGTTAGTTGCCCCAAAGATACATCCCTTGCCTCTATTAACTGCTGTTGGGAGGGGTACCTTTCAAATTAAAAAGAGTAATAAAGAGTAGAGTCATCGACATAGGAGTGAATAAGAAATTAAATAAGTGAGAGAAGGTTATTAATAAAAAGCTGAAAAAGTGTTGGGGAAATGAAAGTTTTGGAAATCAAAACTTTTCAATAGACTATTGAAAACTTTCGATATGTCCAGCGCTAAAGCAATAGATTCACCGGAATGAAAAAGAGCGAAGAAACAAGAATCAGAGAGAAGCGAAAGAAGATCACCAGTAGAGCCCTTCTTACAAAAGCAATACTGGTCATCAGAGGCAAGATTAGGAGAATCTTCCTTTTAATGATATATTCGAAATCTCGGAAAGATCGAAAGATCGGAGGTCAAAGAAATGAGATGAGAGGGTAGTTAGAGGATTGAATGGGGTCCCCATTTTTCGGCTCAGACTGAATGAGTGCATGTTTCCAGTAAGAAGGGAAGGTTGAAGTAGAAAGACATAGACGAAATAGTTTTCCAAGCTCTGAAGCATAAGTTTTGAGAACCATAGGAAGAATACCATCAGAACCTACGCCTTGCTAGTGTTAAGCTTTGAGGGAGCAGAAAAGACGTCTTTAGAATATATATATTTATAAATATATATATATATAATATTATATATATTATATATATATATATATATATATATATATATATATATATATATATATATATATATATATATATATATATATATATATATATATATATATATATATATATATATATATATATATATATATATATATATATATATATATATATATATATATATATATATATATATATATATATATATATATATATATATATATATATATATATATATATATATATATATATATATATATATATATATATATATATATATTATAGTTATTTATTAAATGTATTCATTTTTTTTCTCATTTGCGGATGCGGATGTTTTGCAGTTTTTGGCAGATGCGGATGCGATGCGAATGTTGAATTTTCGAAAGTGCGGATGCGGATGCGGATGCG
>SEYY01000620.1:95000-97554 GCA_009176605.1 Armadillidium nasatum
TCGTCTCAACCTTGTGAAATTCAAC
This sequence comes from Armadillidium nasatum, assembly GCA_009176605.1. Lineage (NCBI taxonomy): Eukaryota > Metazoa > Arthropoda > Malacostraca > Isopoda > Armadillidiidae > Armadillidium > Armadillidium nasatum. The sequence goes on from SEYY01000620.1 coordinate 95,026, forward strand.
TCTTTAAAAACTCAACTTCTAGAAATCTCCCTCTCAAAGACACCTCCTAACTTTTCTATTTCTTTCGATGGTTCTCCCGTCTCTCCTGTTGACAATATAAACATCCTTGGCCTTACATAAACAAAAAAATGTCTTGGAAACCTCATATCACAATGGTTGCTCGGGCGGCCTCAAAGAAGCTGGGAGTTCTGTTTAGACTGCGAGAATTTTTTCCTTCCTCGCAGTTACTCCAATTATACAAGGGTCTCATCCGCCCTTGTATGGAGTACTGCTCTCATATCTGGGGTGGCTCAGGTTTCACCCGTCTTTTGGATAGGGTTGAGTCAAAGGCTAAAAGACTTATAAACTGTCCCGCTCTTTCTAATTCTCTTGATTCTTTATCTTTGCGACGTGATGTTGGTGCCTTGTCTCTTTTCTATAGGTACTACAGCGGCAAATGCTCGAGGGAACTATCCACCCGTGTACCTCCACCTTTACGGCGTCCTCGCAGCACAAAGGGGTGCAATGTCCGCGCATCAATTTTGCGTGGACATAGGCAACTCCAGGCTTGTCCGCTGTGGTGCCTCTTTCTTTCCTGCCACCTCTGTCTTTGTGGAACTCTCTTCCATCTTCTGTATTTCCCTCTGCATTTAATCTCAAATTTCTTTAAAGCCCGCGTCTGCGCCCACCTGAGAAATTTGCGTTAGGTGGGTACTGTAGGGTGTTTTTATTTTCTGGATTTTGTACTCCTATTTACTTCATTTTTTTCTTTTAACACCCCCTCCTTGAATAGGGCTTTGCCCGTGAGTGGTGGTGATGTGTAAAAAAAAAAAAAAAAAAAAAAAGAATATATATAATATATATATATATATATATATAATATAATAAATATATTATCTTATTAATATTTGATATATTTTTCTTTCATATTGAAGATAAAATTACTATTATAATTAGGTTTTAATCCCTTAAATACTTACATACCCCATCTATTCATATAACCGCCATTATCGAAAATTCAATATCTGATGGCATCCGCATCCGCTTTTGAAATTCTAGCATCCATCTTATAAATCAAAAGCATCCGCATGAATCCGCATTAAAAATTATTGAAACTTTTTCAAATCGAAAAAAAATAACTTTAATATATATAATATATATATATATATATATATATATATATATATATATATATATATAATATATATATATATATATATATATATATATATATATAATTGCGAATTGTAGATCAAGAGTGAGGAAGAGAACTATCGGATTGGTTTAGCATAGGAGTGGGATTGAGACAGGGGTGTGTAATGTTGCCTTTGTTATTTAATCTATGTATTGATGGTGTAGTTAGAGAAATATGGAGAGAAGGGAAGGATATTAGGTTAAGAAATATGGAGCATGAATGGGATGTGAATGTTTTACTTTTTGCAGTGTTGGTGGCAGAATCATAAGAAAAGTTGAGAATACTTGTGATAGTGTTTAAGAGGAAATGTGCAAACATGAGACTGAAATTTCCAGCGAAGAATAAATTATGAGATTGGAGGGGGATGAGGAGTGAGGAGGAATGGGGTAGAAGGGGAATGAACTTGAGGAGGTGATGAATTCAATATCAGTAATGTGGTGAAGGTATTTGGACGGAAAAAGATAAAGAATAGAGTGTAGAAGGAACGAAAGTTTGGGCCTAGAGAAGTTGGAAAAAGGAAAATTTCGAAAAAATAAAATAAGAATGTAAGTATGTGTTCCTTCTGTATTGTATGTGTAAACATGACGATAAGTTCGGGAGAAAAATTTTAATATCTTAGATGAAAATTTGAGAGCGAAAAAAATTGAGAAGATTGATAGGATTAGAAATCAAAGAATATTGGAGATTTGTAAATGAAGAGGAATTGATAAAGAGAGGAAGTGTAAAAATGGTTTGGACATCTGGAAAAAGATGAGGACAGAATGGTTGGTAAGATACGTAGATCGAGTAGATGATAGGGGGGGGAAGACCAGTGGAGATGGATGGATGGAGTGAGAGTGATTTTGTGGAGGAATTTGAGTTTAGACGAGGGAAGATTGCAGAGACAGAGATGAGGGAGTGAAAGCTTGAAGTAAGAATTGTGTGGACCACCCCACGAAAGTGGGAAGGTGATAGTGAAATATTAATATATATTATATATAAATATATATATATATATATATATATATTATATATATATATATATATATATATATATATATATATAATATATATTATATATATATATATATATAATTATATTAATAAATATAATATATATATATATATATATAATATATATATATATATATATATTATATATATATATATATATATATATATATATATATATATATATATATATATATATATATATATATATATAGTATATATATATATATATATATATATATATATATATATATATATATATATATATATATATATATATATATATATATATATATATAATATATATATATATATATATATATATATATATATATATATATATATATATATATATATTATATATA
>SEYY01000620.1:97654-122654 GCA_009176605.1 Armadillidium nasatum
AACCTTCCCTTCTTACTGAAACCTGCTTTCATTCAGTCTGTGCCGAAAAATAGGAACCCTTCTCAACCCTCTAACTACCGTCTCATTTCTTTAACCTCCGTTCTTTCTAAAGATTTCGAATCTATCCTTAACAGGAAGGTTTGGAAACATCTCAATTCCTCAAATCTTACCTCTGATCGAAGTATGACTTTTGTAAGAAACGCTCTACTGGTGATCTTCTTTCCCTTCTCTCTCGGACTCTTGTTACTTCGCTCTTCATTTCGATGAATCTTTTGCTGTCGCGCTGGACATATCGAAAGTTTTCGATAGAGTCTATCGTAAAGTTTGATTCCAAACTTTCCCATCTCCAACACTTTTTCTGCTTTTTAATATCCTTCTCTCTCTTATTTCATTTCCTATCCACTCCTATGCCGATGACTCCACCTTTTATTACTCTTTAATTTTAAAGGCACTCATCCCAACAGCAGTTAATAGAGGAAAGGGAGGTAGCTTTGGTTCAACTAACCCCTGATCTATCTCTCATTTCAAATTGGGGAAGAAAAATATTTTTGTTTTCAATTCCACCAAAACTCAATTCTTTCATCTCTCTGCTCGACACAATCTTCCACACAACTATGATGTCTTTTTCAGAAACACACAACTCAAACCTTCATCTGTCCTTAATATTCTTCGTGATTCTTTTTCTGTGACCTTTCTTGAAAAGATTACATTACTTCTCTTCCTAAACAAACTTCTAAGAGATTAGGTGTTTTTATGCGCCTTCAGAATTTCTTCACACCACCCCAGTTGCTTGTTCTTTATATGAGTGTTATTCTCCCATGTATGGGAAACACATCACACATCTGTGGTGATTCCACACATAGATGATCTCTTTTCGAAAAGGTGGAGTCTATGGCTTTTCATCTTATAAAGGCTGAAGGCGGAAATACGGTATTAAACGTTCACATTGTATAAATGAGTATGTTCAAACGCTTGGCACTAATCTTTCTAATTAGATTAAGGTTCTCTAGAAAAAAAAGCTAACTCAACTTTGTATATATATATATAATATATATATATATATATATATATATATATATATATATATATATATATATATATATATATATGTGTGTGTGTGTGTGTGTGTGAATTGTAGATCGAGAGTGCGGGGAAGAGGGAACTATTGGATTGGTTTAGCATAGGAGTGGGATTGAGACAGGGGTGTGTAATGTCGCCATGTTATTTAATCTATTGATAGATGGTGTAGTTAGAGAAATGAAGAGAGAAGGGAAGGATATTAGGTTGAGAAATATGGAGGGTGAATGGGATGTGAATGTTTTACTTTTTGCAGATGATGCGGTGCTGGTGGCATAATCTGGAGAAAAGTTAAGAATTCTTGTGAGAGAGTTATAGGAGGGTAAATGTGCAAACATGAGATTGAAACACCAATACACCAATATCGAGAGTAGGAAAACTAATAACTTATTCATTTACCTTCGAATGACCCCAATATTCAAAATATCTAACTCAAAAACTTTATATTTTCACACTTCAGCTAGTTTCTTATGTTTTTTATACCCTATCTTGCCTAAGGTACCAATATATGAACATCACAAACATTCATACTAAGGCTTTAGACAGCATCAAACATTGGAATTCTCGAATTTAGCAATCCTAGTCGACATAAACGCAACGTTATCAGTATCGAGGTTAAGCTAACTAATAACTTATTCATTTACTTTCGAATGGTACCAATATTCAATATAACTAATTCGTAAAAACTTTGCATTATTAAAGCGCATTACGGCTGACACAAACCAAGAGCAGACATGCATATCACCGAAAGATAGTAAACTCCATAATCAGTATATGTTAAATTCTTTTATTCCGTTTTCCCCGCATACTCTACTTATCACTCCCGAGAAAGACCGAATCCTTACCAACACTTGTCATAACTTTTACTTCATTTTATTATTATTATTAATTTTCACACATATGAACTTATATATATTAAACCCCAGCACACACGATCCAAATCAAGAGCCGACATACTTAACACCGAAAAATGGTAAACTCCATATTTTTCATATGCTAAATCCCCTTTAGCATGCTTTTACTGAATATTTTACAGATCTCATGATAAAAACCGAATCCACACTAGCACTCAGCATAACTAAGCCTCCATATATACATTTCATGCATTGAGTATACTTTTACATGGGCAATACAAAAGTCATACTAAGATTTCTAACAACGTCAAACATAAGAATACCCGATTTTTCACATCTACTTAGCATAATGCAGAGGCTATGCATACTAATAACTTATACATTTACTTTCGAATGGTGCAAACATTCAATATAACTAACCCGTAAAAACTTTGTACTTTCCCACTTCATCTATTTTCTTGAGAGTCTTCATAACTACCCTGCTTCCGAGGCCAATACATTAACAATACATGTATTCATACTATGGTTTCAGACATTAACTGTACCAACATGTGCCATAACTTCATTTTATTATTATCATTAATTTTCTGCCCATATGAACTTATATATATTAGATCCCATTACACTCGGTCCAAATCAAGAACCGACATACATGTCACCGAAAGATAGTAAATTCCATAATCAGTGCATGTTAAATCTCCTTTATTCTATCTTCCCCAGCATATTCCACTTATCGCCACCGAGAAAGACCGAAACCCTACCAACACTCGTCATAACCCATCAACCATATGTACATTTCATTTATTTAGCATACTTTTACTCAGGCAATAAAACACCCATACTAAGGTTTTATAACAACATCAAACATAAGAATACCCAATTCTATCAATATAACTAACTCGTAAAAACTTTGCATTTTCACACTTCGTCTACTCTCTTATGAGTCTTCATAAACTAACATGCTTTAAATGCCTGTATATCGACAATACAAGTATTCATACTAAGGCTTCGGCCAACATCGAACAAACTAATAACTTATTCATTGACTTTGGAAAGGTACCAATATTCAGTATAACTATATCGTATAAACTCTTATAGAATATCTCATACGATTTTATCAATATAACTAACTCGTAAAAACTTTGCATTTTCACACTTCGTCTACTCTCTTATGAGTCTTCATAAACTAACATGCTTTAGATGTCTGCATATCGACAATACAAGTATTCATACTAAGGCTTCGGCCAACATCGAACATAGAAATTCTCAAATTTAGCAATTCTAGTCAACATACACTCAGCATCATCAATATTGAGGTTAAGCAAACTAATAACTTATTCATTGACTTTGAAATGGTACCAATATTCAGTATAACTATATCGTATAAACTCTTATATCTGCCACACTTTATCTATTTTCTTAACGTTTGACTCTTTCACAAACTATCTTACACTGTTTAGAACTTCGAAATATTTATTTTATTAACATTTTTCATTTAAAATATTTAATTTTACTTCCTTTATTTCATCAAACATCTGATACAACATGATGCATACACACATACGAACGTAAAGTATCTTCAGAGAACACAAGCAATTAACGAAAATATAGATGTCCATACACATTTTCATACTTTCTAAATTATTCATAGTGTTATTTCCTATACAGATAATGACATCCTTAAATTTAGGCTTTTTACACCTAACAAAGATTTTCATATTAACTGTATCTATAACTATAACTTTCATAATTTTACTTAAACTAATTTATTTAATAAATAATATTTTACCTTATATTTGGCTTTCAACATAACTTTTATGATACAGTAAGGTTCTTACTAATATATTAAAAATCCAAAAACACACTTATCGACTGACACATTTATACCTTAATGTTTCTATGGTGTTTTATCCTAAGTAACATTCTAAACAACCTATCCAATCATAATCAACAATTTTTATTCCAGCATTTTCAAGTTAGCATATTTCAAATACGAGACAAATACTGTATATTAAACATGAAAAATCTATTATTTTCATGTATTGAGCTGTTACGAGCTGTAATTTTTTACTAACATTAACTATTCATGCATTTTCGTTATCATATTTCAATACGAGGTAAATATTTAACATTAAACATGAAAAAACAGTTATTTAGATGTAAGACTCTATCACTAGCTGCATATTACTATCATTAACTATTTTAAGCATTTTTAGTATAAATCGATTATCGACACTTATGTACAGTAATTACAGGAAATACACCAATATAAACAGTAGGGTACATTAAACATGAGCATTCATTACGCAGAAATTACATAATTATACTAATATACCAATAATTTCGGTAGTAATTATGTTTTGATATGAGAGTATAGGTAAATACAAAGTTAGCATTGTTTCGACATGTTTCACAACATACGAAGAGTGTTTTATAAGTGTTTTATATCACTTCATTTTTTTTTTTATATCCAAAAAAAAATGTATGAAAATTTATGAATACTTTTTCAATTTATCGGTGTTTCGTTGTATGAAAGCTTATGGCAATTTCTTAACTTTTAACACACACACACACACACACACACACACACACACACACACACACACACACATACATATATATATATATATATATATATATATATATATATATATATATATATATATATATATATATATAATATATAATATATATATATATTTTTATTTTTTTTTTTTTTTTATTTTATTATAATAATAATAATAAAATATAATATATATATATATATATATATATATATATATATATATATATATATATATATATATATATATATATATATATATATATATATATATATATATATATATATATATAGTGATGGCATCCGCATCCGCATCCGCATGCGCGGATGCGGAACATCCGCACAAAAATCAACATCCGCATCCGCATCCGCATCCGCATTTTCGAAAAATCAACATCCGCATCCGCATCCGCATCCGCACTTTCGGAAATTCAACATCCGCATCCGCACTTTCAAAAATTCAACATCCGCATCCGCATCCGCATCCGCACTTTCCAAAATCCACATCCGCATCCGCATCCGCATCAAATTAGAAAATATGACATCCGATCCATCACTATATATATATATATATATATATATATATATATATATATATATATATATATATATATATATATATATATATATATATATATATATATATATATATATATATATATATATATATATATATATGCGAATTGTAGATCAAGAGTGAGGGTGAAGAGAGAACTATCGGATTGGTTTAGCATAGGAGTGGGATTGAGACAGGGGTTTGTAATATCTCCATGTTATTTAATCTATTGATGAATGGTTTACTTAGAAAAATGGAGAGAGAAGGGAAGAGTATTACGTTGAGAAATATGGAGGGTGAATGTGAAGTGAATGTTTTACTTTTGCAGATGATGCGGCATGTGTTGGTGGCAGAATCTGGAGAAAAGATGAGAATACTTGTGAGAGAGTTTGAAGGGAAATGTGCAAACACGAGATTGAAATTCAATCCAGCGAAGAATAAAGTTATGAGGATTGGAGGTGGGGATGAGGAAATGTGGAGGGAGGAATTGGTTTGTAGAAGTGTGAGAATGGAAACTTGAGGAGGTGAATGAATTCAAATATCTAGTAATGTTGGGTGGAAGGTAAGGGTGGGACGGAAAAAGGAATAAAGAACAGAGTGGTAGAAGAATGAAAGTATTGGGGGGCCTAAGAAAAGTATGGAAGAAAGGAAAAATTTCGAAAGAAATAAAGATAAGAATGTTTGAATGTATGTGTTCACCTTCTGTATTGTATGTGTGTGAAACATAGACGATAAGTGCTCGGTCGAGAAAAAGTTTCAATGTCTTTGAGATGAAAGATTTGAGAGCGATATATAAATTGAGAAGGATTGATAGGAATTAGAAATGAAAGAATAAGGGAGATGTGTAAATGGAAGAAGGGTGTAATTGATAGAGAGGAGGAGGATGTGCTAAAATGGTTTGGACATATGTGAAGAATGAAAGAGAACAGAATGGTTGGCAAGCTACGTAGATCCGATGTAGATAGGGGAAGGGTAGGGGGAGGGGAAGGCCGAAGTGGAGATGGATGGATGGAGTGAGAGTGATTTTGATGGAAGGAATTTGAGTTTAGACGAGGGTAGAAGATTTGTGGAGACAGAGATGGAGGGAGGTGGTGAAAGCGTTTAAAAGGTAAGAATATTATGTTTGTAAGGGAATTGTGGCGGGCACCACCTCACGAAAGTGGGAAAGGTGATAGTGATATATATATATATATATATATATATATATATATATATATATATATATATATATATATATATATATATATATATATATATATATATATATATATATATATATATATATATATATATATATATATAACATCCGCATCCGCATTATCGAAAATTCAACATCCGCATCCGCATCCGCATCAAAATACACATCCGCATCCGCATCCGCATCCGCATTCGAAAATTCAACATCCGCATCCGCATCCGCATCCGCACTTTCGAAAATTCAACATCCGCATCCGCATCCGCATCCGCACTTCTCCAAAATTCAACATCCGCATCCGCATCGCATCCGCAAATTGGAAAATATGACATCCGATCCATCACTAATATATATATATATATATATATATATATATATAATATATATATAATATAATATATTATATATATATATATATATATATATATATATATTAATTAATTTTTGTATTTATGTATGTTTATTTCTCTGGTGTAAACTTGATAGGTCTTTGGCCTTTACCCAGCAGAAGTAAAATATAAAAACAATATGTATGACTGTATATATTTTCATTCTTAGCAAAACAAAAGAGATTTAAAAAAATTTACATTTATTTTAGCTTTAGATTTTTAAAATTTCTAAATTGCGTAAAGATATGGAATTTATTATTTTAAAAGTTAAACTTCATTACAATTTAGAAATATGTGTATATTTGTCGTTAATTAAAACATTTCATATCCTTACAGAGTTTATAGATTTCAGTACTAAAAAATTTAATTAATAAAAGTTAACTTAAATAAAGTTACATTTTGTAAGCAACAGATTAAAAAAAGAAAAAGGAAAAAGAGACAGAGGTAAAAAATCGAAGATGAAAAACATTAACCTTATATATATATATATATATATATATATAATATATATATATATATATATATATATATATATATATATATATATATATATATATATATATATATATATATATATATATATATATATATATATATGGAGAGACTTCGGTTTGAACCAGCTACGTACTTAAAAAACTACTTAACGTACGTAAAAAAGGATTATATTTTTAGAATCCTTGTCGAATCTTAGGTAAGAAACATTGGGAAATAAAAAAAATGGCTTTATTCAAGATCAGTATCCTCAAATGTCGATATTTGATTTGATATATCGGGATCGCCCCTATCTCTTCGCTCTGCCTACCTGTCAATAATATATGTATTATATGGCTGTAGGCATGATCTTACGGCAACGGTTCAGCAAAAGGTTAGGCCTGTATACCACGGCAACGCCGGTCGTCAGGTTAAATAGGTCGAAATGGGTTCATTAGAAAACTAAATAATAATAATATAAAATAAAATAATCGATACTTCATAAAAAAAATCGTTTGAACATGAGGATACTGATCTTGAATAATACCAAAAAAATATTATACTAATTTTATTACGTAAGTAAAGTTTACTTTTTTAAAACGCTGGAATGAATCCTACGTTTGGCAATGTCACTTTTTTTTAAAATACATTTTACGAAATTTGAATAACAAATTTCGCTAATGACTAAAAATTGTAAAATGTATATATATATATATATATATATATATATATATATATATATATATATATATATATATATATATATATATATATATATATATAATATATATATATATATATAAGTAGTAAGGATAGCGCTTTCGGCCGGTGCCGGATTTCGAAATATCTGGCAACCTAAGCCAAATGGAGTCTTGATTTGCAAAGCAAATCATTCCGCTCAATTTGACCTCACGCTCTTTCTTGACGCCATTTTGGGGTGTTCAACCCATTGGAATTGGCCTCAAGTCGGGGGAGGGGGCACCGTGAAACCCCTAAAAATGGTATCAGGAAGTTGCCTGAGTTTGCAAAATCGCTGCGTTCACCTCACTCTCATTTCCTGACCATTTTCTTTGCGGTTTAGTCTGGCTGAATTTTGCTCGAATTTGGGGGTCCGGGGGTCAGCGTGGGTCCGTGAACTGACAAAGAAAATGTCAGGAAGGTCCCTGAGAATGCAGGATTGCACGCAAATGCAGAAAAGACCGTTAGGGACAGGTTGCGAGATTTTTCGAAATCCGGCACCGGCCGAAAGCGCTATCCTTACTACTTATATATATATATATATATATATATATATATATATATATATATATATATATATATATATATATATATATATATATATATATATATATATATATATATATATATATATATATATATATATATATGGTGTAATACATCAGTAAGGCCTGTATACGGTGGCCATTTTCGGTCGTTCAGGTTGCATAAAGTCGAATTAGGTTTTTTAGTTCATCGCTTATCGTACACAATCATGTTTTGTTTTTAATATTGCAAATATTTTACACTTTCCCTACCTGAAATTCGACAAGGATTCCAAAAATATAATCCTTTTTTACGTACGTTCAGTAGTTTTTTAAATATGTAGCTGGCTCAAACCGATGTCTGACCTATATATATATATATATATATATATATATATATATATATATATATATATATATATATATATATATATATATATATATATATATATATATATATATATATATATATATATATATATATATTGTGTAGATGAATACATAAATTTGCTTATAAATATCATTCCTCCAATCTCTTACATTGAGAATGAAAGGTTGTTTTTATTTATCTTAATTTTTTTAAACATATCACCATCGCTCATGTGTAAAATCCTACTCAAGGAGGGGGTTTAGTTGTAGCTGCCAAATATACTCTACAAGATGAAATCGAATTACCACAGAAATTGGAGAAAAAATTGTTTCTGTATTGCAATTTTAAAACTAAATTTAAACTAGTAAAATTTTGCATGCTGTTATATTCTCACATATTAAAATATTAAAATCAGTGTTTTGAAGATACTACAGGGTGTCCCAATTGTTCCAAGCCCCAGATATGAGCTTATAGATATCAAAGAACTAGTCAAATTAAATTTGGTGTGTCTGAATCGTACTGACATTGCAACAAGTATATTGTAATTAAACTATAAATTATATACTATATTATATATGTTAAAACTGCATGTATTACACACTTGAATAAAGAATTAAGAAAAGACAATTTAATTTTTCCTTTTCACAAAATATTTAAATGGATTAAAATAATAGAAATATTTAAAATATGCTTTTTCAAATTCATCGTCTTCTAAAAATTCTTAATTGTCCCATTATATATATATATATATAATATATATATATATATATATATATATATATATATATAATATATATATATATATATATATATATATATATATATATATATATATATATATATATATTAGGGATGGAGTGAAGTATCGGTATCGGTATCGGTATATATACGGTATCGGTATCGGCAAAAAATTTGTATAGGAGTAAAGTATCGGTATCGGTAGTAGTATCGGCATATTTATATCAGGTATCGGGTATCGGTACTTTGGGAATTTTTAGGTATCGGTATCGGTAAAAATTTTGGTATCGCTCCATCCCTAATATATATATATATATATATATATATATATATATATATATATATAATATATATATATATATATATATATATATATATATATATATATATATATATATATATATATATATATATATATATATATATATATATATATATATATATATATATATATATATATATATATATATATATATATATATATATATATATATATATAGGCCAGACTTCGGATTGAGCCAGCACCATATCTTAAAAACTACTGAGCTACATAAAAAAGAATTACATTTATAGAATCCTTGTCGAATTTTAGGTAGGAAGCATTGGGAAATAAAAAAAAAAAAAAATTCTTATGATGATAAAGTTTATATAAGTAAAGTTTACTTATTTTTATCTGTCGCGAGAATCTTACGCCTGGCAATGTCCGTTTTTTTTCAATTTTTTTGAAATTTGGGAAAATTTGAAATACCCCAATTTGTCGATAGGAAAAGTTGTCCACAGTATCATCATCACTCACTGGTCGAGGGGTATGGGGGGCCGAGCCCCCCGTAGACATATGTTCGGTTTAATACCAAATTTAAGTTTCTTACGTCATCACTTGTCGTTTATTCCGTTATCAGTTGTCGTACACAATCATTTTTTTTTTTTTTTTTTTTTTTTTTTGCAAATATTTTACTTTTCCTAACTGAAATTCGACAAGGATTCTAAAAATGTAATTCTTTTTTACGTACGTTCAGTAGTTTTTAAGATATGGTGCTGGCTCAAACCGAAGTGTGACCATATATATATATATATATATATATATATATATATATATATATATATATATATATATATATATATATATATATATATATATATATATATATATATATATATATATATATTGTGCTTTGCAAGCAAAATGATATTGAAAGCTTCCTATACTTAAATCGTTCTCTAAATAAAAAATAAATTTTAAACTAAAGTATAAATAACGTATCAAAATAAAATATAAATTAACTAAAACTACAAACTATCTAATAAGGTTTCGTTTTAAAGTAAATTTTCACTCATTTTATTAAAAAAAATAACAAAAAGATTAAATTAAATTTGTAGTCAAATATTAAAGGTTTTCATGAACTGGGTATTTATCACCTGTGTTTTTTATGAAAGCTCTATTTTGCATAAAAAGAAAATAAAAACATTTGGAGAGGCGTAATTGAGCTGTGATTGGCTGAACATCTCCATTTTGTATATATATGTATTTTCACCTTTACCGGGACGAACTCTTGTGGACGACTGTACGTACTTAGAGCTTTAAATTTATTCATAATTTCACAGATGCAAGACGCAAACTGATTTAGTTAACCCAATATATACCGGTCAAGGTGAGGGTGGGGGTGATGGAGAAGTAGAATGCATTTTTTTTTTTTTTTTTTTTTTTTAATCGTAATTATTTTTAATTTTGTTTTTATTTTTTAATTTTTGTTAATGCTTTTAAATATTTTTATATTTGGAGTTGTGGGAGTAGTGAGTGGGGATAAGAGAAGGGTATAGTGATTTCTGACGCCATTGAACGACTGTATGTACTCTCTTCTACTGGTACTATTATGTACAATAGAGTAGAAAAAGATAAAACATATTGTATATTTTAATAAGTTGAAAATTTTAAATCTTGTAATTCGCAATTTTATTTTTATCGAATACCTACCTGATAGCCGGATACCAAAAAAAGACCGAATAAAACTTCCATCCCTAATATATATATATATATATATATATATATATATATATATATATATATATATATATATATATATATATATATATATATATATATATATATATATATATATATATATATATATATATATAATATATGAAATAAGCTAAAATGAAATTGTAATGATATTAAAATTGGTAGTTCTAATAATAATAATAATAATTCAACGAGACATTTTTACCAGCCCATTATTACTGGAACTCATAATTTCAACTTAACATGCATTTACCAAACTCATGAATTATGGTACATCGCTTTGACAAGCTTCACATAATTTAACACCATATATATATATATATATATATATATATATATATATATATATATATATATATATATATATATATATATATATATATATATATATATATATATATATATTTTAATTTCATGTTTATTTATTATTTATCTTTATTTTTCATTTATATCTGATTTATTTTTAATTATATTTCTCTTTCGTTATTTCTCATTTTTTCAGTACAGCGTTTTTCCTTTAAAAAGTAGTTATAAGTAGGTTACGTCTCTCTGTTATGATGGGAAGGGAATAAAAAGTGGTTAAAGATAAACGGTCGGTGATGTTGATTTGAGTGATCAAAATTGTGCATAACTATTTTTTTAATAATTTCTTTAAATTAATAATATTTAATTTCTTAAGGTGCGCTGAGCTCCTAAATTCTCACACTGAAAAATCTTTCTGTCCTCTTGCCAAAAACATCTCCAGCAATTTCTGTAAATTTTCCTTTCTTCCTCTTATTCGCTAACACCAACTGAAATGGCTAATCTCTTCGGGCTCCTGTTCTCTTCTAATTCAACCTTGGACGACTCCGTCAATCCTCCTCCTACTTCTCCTCTAAGATGTCCCATGCCTTTACTTGTGATTTCATTTGACCAGGTGCATGGGCTTCTGAAGTCTATGAACGTTAAGAAGGCAAGCGTCCCAGATGGCATTCCTCCCGAATTTTATGGGAGAGCTCCTCTGAGCTGGCTCCGTATCTCGTTCAACTCATTTCAAATCTGCTCCTTACTTTGCATCTAGAGTTGCTTCTTGTTTTCATCTTTCCGATTTCATTCTTGCAGATCTGGATAGAATTTCCCAGTAGGGTCGTCTCAACCTTGTGAAATTAAACACTTTAAAAACTCAACTTCTAGAAATCTCCCTCTCAAAGACACCCCCTAACTTTTCTATTTCTTTCAATAGTTCTCCCATGTCTCCTGTTGACAATATAAACATCCTTGGCCTTCACATAAACAAAAAAAAGGTCTTGAAAACCTCATATCACATGGTTGCTAGGGCTACTTAAAGAAGCTGGGAGTTCTATTTAGACTGTGAGAATTTTTTCTTCCTCGCAGTTACTCCAATTATACAGGGTTCTCATTCTCTCTTGTATGGAGTACTGTTCTCATATCTGGGGTTGCTCAGGTTTCACCCGTCTTTTGGATAGGTTTGAGTCAAAGGCTTAAAGACTTATATACTGTCCCGCTCTTTTTAATTTTCTTGACTCTTTGTCTTTGTCACGTGACGTTGGTGCCTTGTCACCTTTCTATAGGTTCTACAACGGAAAATGCTCGAGGGAACTATCCACTCATATGCCTCCACCTTTACGGCGTCCTCGCATCACAAGGGATGCAATGTCCGCTCATCAATTTTGCGTGGTCATAGGTAACTCCAGGTTTGTCCGTTGTGGTACCTCCTTCTTTTCTGCCACCTCTGTTTTGTGTAACTCTCTCCCATCTTCTGTATTTCCTTCCGAATTTAATTCAGTTTCTTTAAAACCCGTGTCTGCGTTCACCTAAGAAATTTGCGTTAGGTGGTACCTGAAGGGGTGGTTTTTATTTTTTGTATTTTACTTCATTTTTATTCTTCTAACACCCTCTCTTTGAATAGGGCTTTGCCCGTGAGTGGTGTAATGCGTTAAAAAAAAATTACAAATTTAATTTTAAACCTTATAGTAGTTTACTTATTTTCATCAATTATAATTATTATTATTATTTGTTTTTATTTTTATTATTATGATTTATTATTGTTTAACATTTCCTTGACTTGTAAATTCACATTTTACATATTCCATGTAAAAAGAAACTTTTTAATGTATATTTTCAGAGCATGGCCACAATCATAGTCATGGGCATGGTCAAGGTCATGGGCATAGTCATAGCAGCTACAGCACGAAACATTCAACAATTAATACTTTGGTTGCAACTGATGACAATGAAAATGATGAAAGATTTCAGCCACTTCCACCGATAATATCGGTAGTTAGTCAAGATGATTCAGAAGGCATGCGTAGAAAAGTAATAGGTGCATCGCAAATGAACATGAGAGGAGTATTTCTTCATGTATTATCTGATGCTGTGGGTTCAGTTATCGTAATAATTAGTGCACTTGTAGTTTGGCTTACTGACTGGAAATATTCTGCTTACATTGATCCTTCCCTTTCTCTCTGTCTTGTAACCCTCATTACTGCAAGCACATGGCCACTTCTGAAGGATTCTGCTATGATCCTTCTTCAAACTGTTCCAACTCATATACAAATGGATGAAATACAGAAACAATTAATTAACATTGATGGAGTTTTAGCAGTGCACGAATTTCATGTTTGGCAACTTGCTGGAGAGAGGATAATTGCATCAGCACATATAAGGTAGGTGAATGAATTTTCATTAATTTATTGCTTCACACATTAAAAAACAAAACAAAACGAAAAAACAACTTTTATTTTTTCTCAGTTACCATTAAGCAACGTTTTCATATATATATATATATATATATATATATATATATATATATATATATATATATATATATATATATATATATATATATATATATATATATATATATATATATATATATATATATATATATATATATATTGTCTTCTCTGTGAGTGGTAAAGGAATACCAAATTCCACCAAAGTTGGGGGGAAATCAGGAAACAAGACCAAATTAAAGGCTGATATGCCTCTATAAACGGAGTATTAAAGTGTGCAAGTCAAATGATGTTGGGAGAGTAAAAAAAAAATTTTTTCTAGGCTTTGCCATTATATAAAATGTACGATGAAGCTTAACCGAGTCATCTAATGTTAGAGCACTGGAAAATGAAAACATAAAACTATATGGAAAGACGTAACATTCTTGGTTTTCTTTTATCATGTTATTTTTTTTAAGGATTACATTACCTCTCACTAAACTTGCTTTTAAGAGGTTATTTGTTTTGAGTTGCCTTTAGAACATCATTAGGTCACCCAGATGCTTCCTAATATTTTGGTGGTGTTTGTCTTTCTGAGGAGAATTAATTGCATATATGGTTCGAAAACTGCATCTCTCTTAAAGGTGAAATCTAGGAATTGAACCAGGAACATTCTCCACGGTAATGTCTTCTTTGGGAAGAACTCAAAAGACTCGCCTTTATATACAAAAAGTTTTATCCTTTCACAGTAACAACAGGTGGAAACTTTTGCTAAAGACCTAAAATCCGGTAGACTAGACTTTTCTTTATTATTGCCGGAGATTCAAGAATCATTATCCGATAATCCAAACGTCTGATAGACTCCATACCTTTCATGTGGGTGTATATATTTGTTCCCCTGCAACCCAAAGAGTTTTTTTTTTACTGTAAACATCGAAAATAAATAAATTAAAAAAAAATTCAAAAAAAAAAAAAAAAAAAAAAAAAAAAAAAAAAAAAATATATAATATATATATATATATATATATATATATATATATATATATATATTATATATATATATATATATATATATATATATATATATATATATATATATATATATATATATATATATATAATCTTAATAATAATAATCTTCATCCCCCAGGAAGGACTATCGTCCTGTCAGTGGGATCTTTCGAGGAAGATCCTAGGGTTTCACGGGCCCACGGCGGATACCTGCTGGCTGGGCCAGGCCTATCGCGGATGCCGGAGATTATTCCCATCAGTGGCAAGAGCACTCCACTGATGTACTCGTTTAATGACTGAGTCATTCGGATGACCTAGTATTTTGCTTAGTTCCGAATATATATATATATATATATATATATATATATATATATATATATATATATATATATATATATATATATATATATATATATATATATATATATATATTATATATATATATATATATATGATGGATCGGATGTCATTTTTTCTAATTTGCGGATGCGGATGTCGAATTTTGGAGAAGTGCGGATGCGGATGTGTTGAATTTTCGAAAATGCGGATGCAAATGTTGAATTTTCGAAAAGCGCGGATATGCGGATGTTAATTTTGATGAGCA
The DNA here is from genome assembly GCA_009176605.1 of Armadillidium nasatum. NCBI lineage: Eukaryota > Metazoa > Arthropoda > Malacostraca > Isopoda > Armadillidiidae > Armadillidium > Armadillidium nasatum. Next base: position 113,479 of record SEYY01000620.1, read on the forward strand.
TACGAATGCGTATGCCATCACTAATATATATATATATATATATATATATATATATATATATATATATATATATATATATATATATATATATATATATATATATATATATATATATATATATATATATATATATATATATATATATATATATATTTCACTATCACCTTTCCCACTTTCGTGGGGTTGTGCCCTCCACAATTCCCTTACAAACATACCCATTCTTACCTTTCAACCCCTTTCACCACCGCCCTCCATCTCACTCTGTTCTCCGCAAGTCTTCTACCCTCTTCTAAACTCAAATTCCTTCCACACAAAATCTCTCTCACTCCATCCATCCATCTCCACTTTGGCCTTCCCCTCCCCCTACCATCATCCACCTCTGATCTAAGTATCTTGCCCACCATTTTTTTTGCCTCATTCATTCTACACATATTGTCTAAACCATTTTAGCACACCTTCCTCCGCTCTATCAACTACACCTCTCTTCCATTTACACATCTCCCTTATTCTTTCATTTCTAATCCTATCAATCTTTCTCAATTTACCTATCGCTCGCAAAACCTTTAATCTCAAAGACATTCAAACTTTTCCTCATCAGAACACTTATCATCCTTGTTTCACACCCATACAATACAGGATGTAAACACATACATTCAAACTTTCTTATCTTTATTTTTTTCGAAATTTTCCCTTTCCTCCATACTTCTCTTAGGCCCCCCCAACACTTTCATTCCCTCGAGCACTCTATTCTTTATTTCTTTTTCCTTCCCACCCTTACCTTCAACCAACATTCCTAGATATTTGAATTCATCGACCTCCACAAGTTTCCATATCCCCACTTCTACACCCCCCATTCTTCCCTCTACATCTCCTCATCCCCACCTCCAATACTGATAACTTTACTCTTCGCTGGAATAACTTTTAATCTCATGTTAGAACATTTCTCCACAAACTGTCTCAAGGATTCTCAACTTTTCTCCAGATTCTGCAACCAACAACGTATTATCTGGAAAAAGTAAAACATTCACATCCCATTCACCCTCCATATTTCTCTCCATTTCTCTAACTACACAATCCATTAATGGATTAAATAACATGGCGACATTACACACCGTGTCTCAATACCACTCCTATGCTAAACCAATCCAATAGTTCCCTCTTCACCCTCACTCTTGATGTACAATTCGCATATATATATATATATATATATATATATATATATATATATATATATATATATATATATATATATATATATATATATATATATATATATATATATATATATATATATATATATATATTACCTCTGGTGGGCAAAGGCCAGAGGCCTACCAATATTCCACCAGAGTTTGATGAAAAGTCGGGTACATGGTCTAATTAAAGGCCGATATGACCTGATACACGGCGTTTAAATGTGGCTAAGTCATGGGAAGTTGGGAAAATAGATGAAGGAAGTGTGTTCCAGACTTTACCAGTAGAGTACATGTAAGATTGAGCATAGCGGTTAAGTCTGGGGTCAGAGAGTTGGACAGAGCGAAAGGATGAGACTGTGTAGAAAGACGAGTCGCACGAACCCTTCTCAGTGGAGGAGGTATGCGACGAGAGAGCTCAGAAGAGCAGTGTCCATTGTAATAACGATAGTATAGAGAGAGTGACGCAACATTTCGACGGGCAGAAAGAGATTGGAGAGAATTAGTGAGAGCAGGAGAGTTGATAAGGCGAAAAGATCTAGACTCCACCTTTTCCAGGAGAGCTGTATGAGTGGAACCACCCCAGATGTGTGACGCATGCTCCATACAAGGGCGAACAACACCCCTATACAGAGCCAAGCAACTGGAGGTGGGTGTGAAGAAATACTGAAGGCGCCTCAGAACACCCAACCTCTTAGAAGCTTGTTTAGAAAGAGAGGTAATGTGATCTTTCCAAGAAAGAACACGAGAAAAGGAAACACCTAGAATGCTAAGGAGAGATGAAGGTTTGAGTTGCGTGTTTTCGAAGAAGATATCATAGTTGTGTGGAAGATTGTGTCGAGTAGAGAGATGGAGGAATTGAGTTTTTGAGACATTGAAAACGACCATGTTTTCTCTGCCCCAATTTGAAATGAGAGATAGATCAGAGGTTAGTTGCTCCAAGGCCACCCTCCTTGCTTCTATTAACTGTTGCTGGGAGGGGTGCCTTTCAAAATGAAAAGAGTAATGAAGAGTGGAGTCATCAGCATAGGAGTGGATAGGAGATGAAGTAATAGAGAGAAGGTCATTAATGAAAAGCAGAAAAAGTGTTTTGGATAGGACAGATCCTTGAGGAACACCACTATTAATAAATTTAAAGGAAGAATGGTGGCCATCTACAACAGCTGCTATAGAACGACCGGAAATGAAATTATTGAGAAGGATAGATTCCGAAAGAGGGAAGTTTGGAAATCAAAGCTTTGTGCTAGACTCTATCGAAAGCTTTCGATATGTCTTTTCGCCACAACGAAAGATTCACCGAAACCCCGAAGAGCGGAGGACCAAGAGTCAGAAGTAGGGAAAGAAGATCACCAATAGAACGTTCTTTACGAAAGCCACACTGGCGATCAGAGATAAGATTGGAAGAATTGAGATGTTTCCAAATCTTCCTGTTAAGGATAGATTAGAAAACTTTAGAAAGAACGGAGGCTAAAGAAATAGGACGATGGTTAGAGGGCTGAGAAGGGTCCTCCTTTTTCGGTACAGGCTGAATGAGCGGACGTTTCCAGCAAGAAGGGAAGGGAGAAGTAAATAGACAAAGACGAAATAGTTTACCAAGGCAGGGTGCAAGCTCGGAAGCACAAGTTTTGAGAACCGCAGGAGGAATACCATTAGGACCATATGCCTTCTTAGTGTTAAGCTCAGAGAGAGAAGAAATATCATCTTTAGAAGAAATTCTAATTCGAGGCATAAATGAGTTGGAGGGGGTTGAAGGAGGAGGAATAGCTCCCGAATCGTCAAAGTTAGAGTTAGTAGCAAAAGTATGAGCGAAGAGTTCAGCTTTAGTAGAAGGTAAAATGGCAGTTGTGCCATCAGAAGAAACTAGAGGAGGGAAAGAAGAAGAAACAAAGTTAGAGTTAATATTTTTTGCAAAATGCCAGAAAGGTCGAGAGGAAGAAGAGCCAGAAAGATTATTGAATTTGCGGCGGAGAAAAAAGTTTTTGGTATCTCGAAGAATAGATTTTGCATGATTCCGGGATGAAATATAAATTGAGTGAGTTTTAGGAGTATGATGACGACGGTAATCTCTGAATGCAGAATCCCTACGGCGGATAGTGGGAGAATAAGTAGAGTTAAACCAAGGTTTGTTAGGTTTAGTAAAAGAGAAAGAATATGGAATGCCAGAGAGAATAACCTCGGTTATGTGCTCAGCACACTCCGAGGAACCCCTCCCACGAAAGCAATAATCATTCCATGGGAAATCAGAGAATTACAACCGCAAGTCAGACCAGTTAGCAGCACCGAAGGGCCACAAACATCTCGCTGAAGGGGTGGGGGTCGTTCTTGCGGAAAACTTGAAGAGACAGAACAAGGTACGAAGATAAGAAGGTGATCGGATGAACTCAGAGGAGAAAAGAGTTTAACAGTATAAGGAGAAGGATAAGAAGTAAGGAAAAGGTCAAGTATGTTGTGTTCATCACCAAGACGGTCAGGAATACGGGTAGGGAGTTGCACCAACTGCTCAAGGTTGTTCAGGATAGAAAAGTTGTAGGCGAGTTCACCCGCTGGATCATGAGAACTAGATGAAAGCTATTGGCGGTGGTGACATTGTAATCACCTAAAACGATGATTTCGGAGAAAGAAGAAGACAGAATGTGCTCTATTTTGGAGTTTAAATAGTCGAAGAATTTTGGATAGTCAGTAGAATTAGGAGATAAATAAACAGAACAAATAAATTTAGTAGTAGAATTGCAAGAGAGCTGTAGCCATAAAGTAGAGAATTCAGGAGACTCCAAATTAGACTCGAAAGCAAATAGCATCGTTGCGCACATATGCGCAACAACCGCCTTTGGCTGAAAATTAAGGATAGAGACAGTATGTGGTAACAGAATAAGGTTTGCTGTCAGCACACTCAAGTGCCTGAGTTTCGGTTAGAAACAAGAGATGAGGTTTAGAAGAAGATAGATGGTGTTCGAGAAAGGGTAAATTGGAAAATAGACCGCGAATGTTAAAGATATTAATGAAAAAAGAAGACCGTGCACCGGGGCAAGCCGGACGCCGGATAATGGCGGGTGAGGGGTGGAGATTGAATTGCATTCTTTTGATGCCGCCCTTCGAAGCATCTCAGAGGCAGCTGTGATTTTTGCCTTTTTTTTTATATATATATATATATATATATATATATTATATATATATATATATATATATATATATATATATATATATATATATATATATATATATTATATATATATGTAAAGTAATGTAAATGGGGTGGAGAGGTTGTGGGAGCATAGACACTCCAGTATGAGTCGAGAGTACACTAGAGACCCTCTGATAAGGTGAAACGAGAAAAGGAATGAACCAAAGGGCAACGGAGTGAAACGGAATGGTCTAGCCTCAGCCCATCCTATCACTCCGCGGGTTATGCCCAATGGGGGGTGCTTGCATCGCTTCGGACGGCGTTACGTCCTCCCCTATAATATATATATATATATATATATATATATATATATATATATATATATATATATATATATATATATATATATATTATATATATATATATATATATATAATATAAATATAAATATTATATATATATATATATATATATATATATATATATATATATATATATAATATATATATATATATATATATATATATATATATATATATATATATATATATATATATATATATATATATATATATATATATATATATTTTTTTTTTTTTTTTTTTTTTTTTTTTTTTTTTTATACATAACACCATTTCCCGCATGATGCAGGGTGGAGTCGACTGCAAGAAAATTCCTGCAGTCGTACATGGGAAGACAAAAAAAAAAAAAAAAACTGGTTAAAAGGAATCCCAACCCCTAGAATCATGCGAAGAACTATTCTTCATGATCCAGCCTTGTCGCCCAATCCAAACTCGTGTTTTTAAATTTTATATTGTTAATGCTAATGTTGAATTTCCACTATAGCCGAAAGTATGTTGACTGAAAGTTTAGTTGCTCCTCCAAAAATTTTTGAAAATAATTTAATTGCGATTTATTTAATTTTGTTTTTTGAAAGTATTTTTAAAAAATTTATTTTTTAAAATAAATTTGGTATTATTTTAAAGTTCAGAAATAATTTACTTTTCACTACAATTCTTCAGCATTCTCTTAACAGTCTTTCCAATTTTCAGAACAAATTGTGAAAGTTGCTGTCTTCTCTTCCCTTATCCTCTCTTTCCTCCTCTTCTTTTCTCTTCTCTTGTCTTCTCTTCTTCTCTCTTCTATTCTATTCCATCTGATTCTTCTATCTTTTCTTTTCCCTTCTGATTTAAGCACCTCCACTCACGACGACAGCCAAATCATATATATATATATATATATATATATATATATATATATATATATATATATATATATATATATATATATATATATATATATATATATATATATATATATAGATATATAATACATATAGTTCGTTCCTATTATGGAAATATATATATAAAATATATTTCATAAAAGCTCTATTTTGAATAAAAAGAGAATAAAAACATTGAGAGGGCTTAATTACTGTGATTCTGAATCTGAGATGATCTCCATTTTATATAAATAATTTCCAGTATAATGTATAATGTACAATCAAATACATATACACACATTCATAACCTTTTCCATTTTACTCAAACTTTTTTTCGTTTCAAGATTCCTATCTTTTCCTTTTTTAGGATCGCTATACTTTTTCTTTTGTACATCTTAACTATATCACTTTCATGTACCAAAACCTACTACGTTTAGCAAACATTAATGTTGAATTCTTTTTTTAGCTTGATTTCATTACTGTATTTTAGGTTTATCTAGGTCTTTGTCGTTTTTCTTTTAATAAACTTGTTTCATACCTGTAATGTGTAGGTTTATTTAATTCGTAATCTGCTTCATTATTGTAATTTAGGATTTATCTAGGTTTTTGTCGTTTTTCTTTATGTAGTTTTTACTTCGTATTGTAGGTAAAAGCTAATTTAGATATTTTCTATTCTTATTGTTTTAAATTTTAAATTTAGTTTTATTTAGGACATGAATTTTGTTTTGTTAAGTATTTTAAAGTTTGAATTTGAAAATTTAATTTCAGTTTCATCCAAGTTTTTCATTTTTATTTTTCTTGGTTTTAATATTTTATTTAAATATCTTAATTATTTAATTTTTTTACTTTTATTTTTAAATGTTTTTTAAATTTCTTTAAAATTATAAAGCTGAAATAACTGATGCACTAAAATACGTAGTCATACATGTACACTCGTTTACCCGCACTTGCATGAACATACACAAATGTTCACATGTAAACATATGCTCAACGCATAACAGTCATACACATGCAAGCAAAAACTTATACAAAAACTTATATGTTCGTGTACAATCACCCACATTTGCAATCGCATACACTACGGATAACAGGAAACACAATCACAAACATACTTTTCGTTATAATTATTCATATACACTACAATTGTAATCAACTAACAACAATTAATTTAAAACTTTACCAGTGCGCAGACTGTTATACTAACATAAAGTAAAAATACATGTATATTACGTATAATAAGCATAGATATCCTTAACCCCAACTCCTATATGATATTTTTATCTCACAAAGCATTTCCCTAATACAAACTGAAGGTTTTATTTACAATTTATTTATACTCTCGCTACATTCAAACATTTCTGCAACACTTATCATAGACATTGTGTACGTTTCTACCCTATGTCTCAATATACTACTAAAATCTATTTTACTTTACCTAACTTTTAACACCAAGACATGAACAAAGTCATGCTAGTATCTATCTGACATACTAGTTATAGAACTCTACATTCATTATTCACCTCAAAAGTATTCAACATATTTGAATCTCCATGGTTAATCTAATTTTATCGCTAAAGCATGAACAGAATCATCCACCATTTATCTAGCATGCAAATTACTTGCCTCGCAACTTGTACTTTAAAACTCGATATTCAATCTATTTTTTAACACTTAGGAATGAACAAAGACATGCCGACATCTCTCTAGGATGCAATTTAAAGAACTTAACACACTTTATACCTTAATCTCTACATACTTCCTGACTTTTAACACTTCCATATAAGCAAACACATCGTTATCATCTCTCTAACATACAGTATATAGGACGTTGCAAACATATTTTTATCTAAATCTTACAACTTGTATCTTAATTCACCATAGCTCACTAAACTTTTTATCATAAGGCATGATCGAAGACATATCTTCATACCTTTAGCTTTTACTTTATTATACTTATTAAAGTCTCAACATATAACATCTGTATTTAACTTAACTTTATCACTAGTGTATGATCAAAGACATGCGGACATCTCCCTAACTTACATTTCTCACCCCAAACTCTATTCGTATAAATTTAAATTAACATTAAATCATGACCAAAGGCAAGCTGAAATTCTCTCTAACATATAATTTTCAGAATTTTTATTACACATTTTCGTCTCACGTTCTTCAACATGTTCCTTAAGCCTTCTCATATCCTCTAACTTTTAACACTTTAATGTAATTAAAAGTATTTTATGTGAGATTTTATTTATCCTAGTTCAAAAATTCAACCTAATCTGAACCTCAGTTTGAAAAAAAAAATCTCTCACATAAAGTAGACAACCTACAGGTTTGTTCGGTTACTTATTTTTAGCATATTTCTAAGTTTTTGTCAACTTTATTTATCCAGGTACTTTAGGTTTGTCTGTATAGAGTAAGGTTATTTGAAGCCATGATAGTTCATGTATTAAGAAAGTTGGAAATTATCTATTAGATTAATATTCCATGTTAGATCGTGAAATCTTACACACATATTAGAAGATTGCATAAAGTTTGGATTCTGTTGTTGTTGACATTATTTAATATAGGTTGTTTGTTAATGCTACGAAATTAGTTCATTGAATTAAATGATTTGTTTAATGACTGCTCTGATGTTGTTCCATTTTATTTTATGCATAAAAACACACTTACTTTCCTTCGAGTTTTTCTTATTTAGATGCTTGTCTGTGGTTATGTTCGTATACATAGGCTCATGATAATTTCTACCCCCAAATTATTTTGACGTCAATCATCTCGGCCATTTAGATGACTCACAAATATAAATAACTATCTATGTCATTATGAATTTATTTAATGGTTGAAGTTAATAGTGAAAAAAGTCATTATTGAGTTAACAAAGTAGTTCTTGTTCTTGGGATTAGATTATGAAAATATTATTTCATTTATAATATATTTATATATATCTAAATATGTATTCTTTGCATATGTTACTGCGTAAGAACAGGTATTTGATGAAATATAATGAACGTGTTATGGAAAGTAATGAAGGAAGTTGTGTAATTTTGATAATTTATCTTAAGTATATAAACTCCTTACACATCCTAAAGCTCTATGTATAACAAAGGAACAACCATCTATGAAAAACCCGTGTAAACATTTAATCCAATGTATCATGTATTAACATTAGAAAATAGTTAGCATATGTATGAATTATAAAAATAATCAACCTGTGCCGAAGAAAGGGTATCCTTCTCAACCCCCAACTATCGTTCCATTTCTTTAACCTCCGTTCTTTCAAAAGTTTTCGAATCTATCCTTAACAGGAAGATTTGGAAACATCCCAATTCTTCTAATTTTATCTCTGATCGCCAGTATTCCTTTCGTAAGAAGCGCCCTACTGGTAATCTTTTTCTTTTTGACACTTGGACCTCCGCTCTTCGGCATTTCGGTGAATCTTTTGCTGTAGCGCTGGACATATTGAAAGCTTTCGATAGAGTCTGACACAAAGCTTTGATTTCCAAACCCCTCTTTCGGTATCTATCCTTCTCTCTGATTTCCTTTCTAGTCGTTCTATAACAGCTGTTGTAGACGGCCACCGTTCATACTTTAAATCTATTAATAGTGGTGTTCCTCAAGGTTCTTTTTTATTCCCAACACT